>UZAN01048915.1:0-15364 GCA_900618425.1 Echinostoma caproni | reverse complement strand
TTGACCGTGCACTAACGCGTTCGTTCTATAGTGCAGATAAGACACAAAAATGTTCTCCGGGTGTTTTGACACCTCTGGTGTTTGTTTGGCAGCGCGAGTGGATTTGTCACCGCCGTGGCTATCGTCCCATGGCATGCATTTTGGGTAAGGTTGACAAGAGCCTGTCTTGTCTCTCTTTCTCTCTCGCGCGCGCGCTCTATAACTCCCGTATCGGTTTCCGTATGTGAGGGTGTTTGTTTTTGTGTGCTTATGGGGGCTCTCCACGTGATACATGGATAAAGGTGGGTGCGAAAAGCCTCTGTGTGCATGTGTGTGGTTCAATTGGAGGTGACTTGCGGGGGATTTTACCAAAAAAGGGCAACAAAAAAATACAACAACAGAAAGAATTTATCAGGCATCTAGGTGAGTTCTGTGTGATGCCATGGCATGATGTGTGAAATGTGCATATCCCGGTTTATTTCACTGGATTTGATCGGGATTTTATGCCAAAGCAAGATAGATGTATGTGTGATGAATACAAAGTGACATAGACGGCCAGTGGAACAAAGCCTCGTAAGGAAAGTGGTCAGTGCTTCCTATCGAGGATGAGAAGCAAACGCAATAAGGCGAGGTCATTTCAGCACAGTCTCCTGAGAATCGACGAGTGTGTCACATAGTTCGGAAGAATAGAATTTTTGTGAATTCAGACTCTGTCAAGGTAACCCGCACGTGCTATCACAGATGTGCGGAAGAAAAGTGACATCATATTTACTCGATGAAATGAAACTATAGTAGTAACTTCATGATAGAGGTATTTTTATTATTATTACACTTAAGTTCAATGAACAACTGACGGAGTAACCGCCGTAGCACGAGGGACTGCTGTTCAGTCATGTAAATCGGTATCCCCGGGACTTCAATTAGCGAACCACATAAGGCCCCATTAGGTAAGGCGTGATATTGAACCGGACGACAGCGAGGCTGCCAACCACCAAACTTGAGTGGTGATGGCGGGGCTCAAACCAGGGACCATGAGGTTCAAAGTACGCCAGGGACAGCGAATAAACCAGTGTACAACGGATGAGTTGAACAAAATCACGGACAATGCGGACAAGTTTTTGTTTTCGAGCGGTGAATTAATATGAAACACTGTTCTTGTCAGTTATCATCTTTTCCCCTGCGATAGTAGTAACGGAATCAGAACAGGCATTGTACAGTACATCGGAGTGTACACCCATGCTACATACTGCATCGCAATATCCTTCAGACAGGTAGTACATCTGACAGAGAAACTGCTCGAAAATCTGAGTTTATCGGTTTGTATCGGAATCAATATAGGACTTGACCTTGTCCTTGAGGGATTGGTGTATTGAAGTCAAGTAAATTGAGTACATGGAAACGGAGTTTCACATCAGAATAGCTGGTTGATGCGGAGTAATCGACCTGGCAGCAGACTATCCACCAATGTATGGTACTGAACATGATTGCGTGTGTGTGTGTACTATATGATAGGCTGCATGGATACGACTTGTGATGAATCGGTTACAAAACAGCTCGGACAACTGTGGAGAAAAAGACTGTTGGGAGTATTGTGTTCCCGTGTTTCACTCTAAGACAATTAACCCCAGAGATGTGAACCGCGAACCTCTAACGGAAACGAACACAAACACTACTGATTGAGTTACGAGTTCGCGGTGAACGGGGTCAGACATGACGCGAGGCTAGTTCGTGCGCCAATAAAGTGCGGCGAATTGTGGACAGGTATTGCACGAAGTCGTGCAACATGGCTCGCATTTTGGAAATACATTTCACTTGCCAATGTCATGCATATATATACATATATATAGATATATAAAGATGAAGAATATTTGTTCCAACCTTTATCTCCCACAGCAATGTTCTTAGCTAGGTGTTGAGTGTCGCGATAAAGTTTCTTAGTAGTTCGACAGGTGACAGCTCAGAATTGAAGCATATTTGACACACAAAAAAGCATGGCAGTTCTTTTTTCATGTTGGGCCCTATATCATATTCTATCCGGTAAATGAGGCTCGAAACACTAAACGTTTGCAGGAACAAATGGAACGGGACGTTGGAATAGCAAAGCCCAATCGAGTAGCCGTGGGAAGTGGGTGTGATATCGTATCAAATCATAACAATAACAACTAGTTTAATCCCACTCAAAGGAACACTGGAACACGGATGTGAATGTTCACAGTTTTTAAGAAAAATAAAATAAAAAATAGGAACCTGATCTATCGAACCGCACTTATCCCGTCAGCTTTCATGTTGGTTTTCCACACAAAGATTCCCGGTGTTTGAATACACTGTGAATCACAATGAGTTTACGCAGACGATACAAGAGTGAACCTCGCTGGACGCATCCAGCACAGTCTATTGACACTGATATCTCAATTACATGTACTCCTGCGCATCTCTTGCTTGTCGGCTTAATTCTCATTTTTACACGACGACTGAATCATCAAATCAGATCAAATCAGAATCTCCATTTATCTCATGCAACAAGTAGTCAGGTTGTTCAAGTTTCCAACCGAGTTCAACCACCCGGAGGCTGAGATGCTGAGATGAGTTCCCTTCAAAAGAAGCTCGTAAAGACGGGTTGTACTCTATCGTGTATGGGTAAAATGAAAAACGATCGGATCAGTTGCCCGATAACCGCGTCAGACGCTATGAAACACTATGGATCACCCTGGGGCTATTGCCATAAATTTGATGATAAACCTTAGTATCAGCAGCAGCAGCAGCAGCGTCACACCATCACCAACCTCGACAGCACACTACACTATGAGCTATGCCGGACAAAAGAGGATAGATACATGTGACGGAGTGTTTGCGCTTGTAAAATCAGACTGGTCACAACACAAGAGCGTCATCTGTCTCGCGCTTATTTTCAGTCGCATGCATTGTCCTGGACACTGGTTATATGTGAATCCTGGGCACCTCACTCATCCCATCCGACTGGTTCTCAAGTACTCAGGCTGATATAAGGGAGCAGTGCGGATTCACCGGATTCACCAAATTAAATCATACGGAATCAGAGTATGCCGTGCAATATTGCTCCCGAATTGTCTAAACCACACAATCCGGGGGACCGAAAAATGCGAACAAGATCAGAATGTAAAAACCCGTACAACTAGCTAGACGCGTGTTGTCAAATTGGACGACAATCTGTGCTTGCTTGCTTGCGTCGTTGTCGTCGTGTGAGACCAAAAAACCCATTGCTCCGTTGACGATGGAGCTGAAAATCCCCCCCCCCAGTGACAAAATTTCACTGTAACCCGAAACGATCTTCCCTATTTCCCCGGACCCGCTTTTGTTTGACTGCAGCTTCTTTACAAGACACTAAAGGATATGGCAGCGAACCGACAGCACTGGCGTTTTTGTTGTCGTTTCTTATCTGGTTAGAATACTTGTATACAGTGTTAGATTGTGCACTGTGTGTTTTGACCATAGTGGTTCACTCTTTTCCCCTTTTCTTCAGTTACATCCAAACCCCATCCTTCTATAGCACTTTCTCAATTACTTCATGGACATTGTGAGCTTAATAGCGATCAGTGAAGTTCGCCTCACCATATCTCGCTGTTTGATGATGATGATGATGATGATCTTTACGTGAAATTTGATTGTGTATTCAATAAGATACAATAAAACACGGTCATCATTATTTATTACGTGGTCATTACTAACCCTTTCATTGTTAGCCATTAAATAAGGTACAGTCGTGTAATATGTATTTGTACATAGCACCAAATGAACCAAATTTGAATTTCATCGGACAATTTGTTTGACTGACCTATCAGTGTTGTGGGATTTTCTTCCAAACGGAACGATTTACTTGGATCCACTAACTGGAGTTTTATTAGTACACTAACACTGGCCTCTGGTTCGATGAACTGAACTGCTAACGGAAAATTTGTTCTGATCGATCGAGGCACGACATTTGGCAGATCCGGTCGTCGTCCGATCGTCCTGTGGGCAAACTTCTTCCACCCCGCGCGCGCTCTTTCCATAGATCACACCAACTCGACCATGACACTGACCTTTTCGCGAACACGGACACAACTCAAGAAAGTAGTAGGTAGTTTGCATTCCCAACGTGGACCACACTACAGCTCTTCTCGTGACTGTTCGAATCCACATGCACCCAAGCATTTACACATTGTTCCCATTCACACACTACACTAATATATGATGTGAATCAGTGTATCACTATAGTGCTCCGCGTTAAAGGGATACAATAGAGGAATTCTGGTGAATATGAAAATGTGCATATAACATAAGCGACTATGATAACAAGGAAATGGATAACCTCTTTTTAGATATAAATTTTCCTGAACGCTTGGCGATAGCTAAACTCAATATTTTTCCTGCCACCGTCTTAGAGACAAAAAAATTCATACTAACAAACATGATATGCATTAAATCCGCTGGGCACAGATCGACTTACCGAGGTCGGTGTTCTTGTTTGCGTTTCTTAAACGTGTATGTACACGGTTAGCGGCGGTTCGTGGTCAGTTGTCCCTACCAGTTGTGGAAACAGGTAGGCGGGCGCACTCACACAGCACATACACAACAGGAACACAGGATGGTACACGGGAGATCCACAGACTTTTCTCACCTTTCGCAAACTGACTCGCACATCCAGGCAGACGTTTGTATTTCCTCTTCCAGACCGGGAGCCACCGATGGCTCCTCACAGGAGGGGATGTGTGCTTAAGTTGGAAGAGCGGTTCGCTCGAACCACGGTCCGGAGCAATTCAAGTCCGCATCTGAGTGCACGGAGAAACGAGATGCGACAATGGTATGAACATGCACGGGTGTGTCGATTGTGAAACAAGTTTGATTGTTCGACACAAGTCGGAATTGTTTGTTCGCAAGTGTGTGTGCGTGTGTGTATATATGTAAAGAGCAGGATAGGGGCTGAGAGCAAAAGTCCTTTCGGATCCACTGGACAGGGCAAAGGTTGAGCAGTGTACCCAGGTGTTGTGCTCGATCGCGTTTTTGAACGAATGCAGAAAGTTGGATGCGTGTTACAAGTAAATCGGACTACTGTCGTTTATGTGAATAAAACTCTCTGTCACTCTGTGTCAAGCTTCACCCAAAACTGTCTGGCGTTTGGGTCCGTGTGAAGGCGCTTTTGCATCCATTGCTTGTGGTTCGCGCATCTGCGCGCACCACGGTGAGAGAGAAGAGGAGAAAGAAAGAAATTACTCGCGCACCCTTTCACACACACACACCCTGCTCGCGCCGCTCACTCTCACTCACTCACTCACTCAGTCAGTCACCGACCGACCAGCAGTGCGTGCACATGCGTATGTGTCTGTATTTGTCTGTGGGCCTAGCAAGCCGTCTGTGTGTGCTTTCACCGGTTCGCTCGCTCATTCATTCATTCGCTCGCTCGCTCGCTCGCTCGCGCACTGGCTCACTGGGGTGTGCGCGTATCGCAATACGGATGAACGTACGCACCCATGCACCTATGACCGCACATAGGTGCGTACGTGCATGCGCGCATGCAAGCACATGTGCATTCGCGCCTTCACGCCTCAGCTTTAATCCGCTTGCCTGCTTGCGTTATTATTATTGCGTGGTCAGAATGAAAAATTTGGTGCAGCAAAACGATGCGTTCACACATACACAGGCACAGAGAATCATCAAGCATATACAAACTGAAGGACCGGTTAACTGATACCGACGAACAAGTGAAGGAGCCATCAACCATGATGGCCTGTAGCTTTACACCTGTATGCCTTTGTGTATGTGTGCATCGATGTTTTTGTGTGTGTATTGACTCTAAGGTGTTGGCGATCCCGTGTCATCCCATTCCCCAAGCCCAGGTGCGTGTGTGTGTGTGTATGTGCTACTTCTTATTGTCAACTAGGTGGTTTTACTGTGATGTGTGACACACGCATGCACGATCTTAGTCTCGATTCGAAGCGACAGAAACGTTGAAAATGTCCACTGGAACAACTTTGTGTTGTCTCAGTTTCGTTCGTTTGTCCATCCAACTTCTCCGAATATGAATAAAGGGGTTGCACACACACACACACACACACAAACTGGGCTTGGTCGACCAGCACTACAATCTCTGTCTCTCACTCGAATTTTCTGCTTCTTCCTCCTCCTCCTCCTCCCGTACTAGATACACTCTGACCTGCACAAATACACGCACACGCACTCTTCCCCTGTCCCCAACGCGTTACAGGCGTTGAATGAACACAACACAACACATCCTGTCCGCAGGCGAATGAAATGTTTCCACTTCCCCCCGGGGTGGTCAGGGCAATCACATTCGACCAACCTGTTCTCTTCGTCCTGTTCATCAAATCTAGCCCGGCTCATCGTTTGCCGCACACGCACACACCCAATCAAACCTAACCCCGGGTTCAGGCCACGACCACCGCCATTCTTGTACATGTGTTCATGTATCTAATAAATATGTATCACGATATTTAGCCGATATATACACACGCACACACACACACACACACACACACAGGATGTATTTTGTATTTGTCCACCCTATTGTCAACCCCCTATGACTGCTCCGATCTCTCGTCGGTGGACATCTTGACTACTATGGCTTTGGCACGGAGCGCTTCGAACGCCACTTCCTCCGTGTGGACGAGCTGAGCTCGACTCAGTCTTCCCTATCTGTGTGTGTGTGTGTGATTCACGACTGTAGTTGCATGAAGTCCACAAATAAATGAACGTCCGAGAGCAATTCCATTCCGGTCAAAGTGAATAGATCATCACTGTCCCGCTTGCTCCCTGTGTGTCGCTCTCTCAACCGAACACATTCCATGAAGCACCATGAGGTATTCCAGAACTCTTCTTGCGTCACCCCGTCTTACGACTCAAACAGATAGACAGACCCATTCTTGGCTACCAAATGTATTTACTCTGCCTGGATCCTTGTCTACCATTCTCTTTTCCCTCCTCAAAGCACATGAGGTCTATACAAAATGCGGTGTGGGTTCAAGTACAATTCTCGAATATGGTCCCGATATGACGATACTAACACCGTGAACACATTGGTAGACGCGTGCACCAAATCAACCACCGATTTGGGTTCATACGATCGACTGGGGTTGGAGACGATGTACAATATGAAATCGAATCGAGTCCAGTCCAGTCCAGTCCAGTCCAGTCCAGTCCAGTCCTAAACACACCACTCGAATACAAGTGTTCCACTAACCAACTCGGATTTGGTCGGGATGCTTGTGACTTTCTCCTTAATTGGGTTTCACATATCGGCTCCCGCATATATTGGCTGCTTCCTTGCTTCCTTCCTTCCTGAGGAACTGGTTGTAAAACCAATAATAAATTCGATAAAAAGTGTGCATGTGTGTGTGTGGCGGGGGGGGGGTAAAATATGTATTTTCTCAATTGTCATAACACAGAATCTGATCTGATCACAGTGTATGGCAATACTGTTCTTATTTTCGTACAAAATGGTCTCTCTCTCTCCGTCTCAGTGCAGCGGTGTGTACGAATATTGGGAAATATTGCACGAATTTGGTCAATAGAGATCTACGTCTCTCATTTAATGGTCATACAATAGATAGATTATTCAATCGCGTGGGTTGGGCTGTATACTACAAGCTGTATTCCATCCCAGCGGTTTCCATACATATTCCAGCATATTTTAAGCGCGAGCGTGTGCGTGTACTGTACCGGACAATTGTTCCAGTTAGCCTGGTCTAATGACGATCCGATTTGATGAGGTGTATCTCGAGAATGCCATCATCAAATTGGGCCTCTAGTTCTATGTATATTTGTACGTGCATATAATGTTTTTAATGAAACCAACCAACCAACCAACCAACCAAAAAAAACAACTCGTAAATCTCTGCAGATCACGGCAGGTGTTTATGTGTTTGACATGCGCGAATCGGCGGCACACAGTCTCGCCCTCGTTCTCGAACGCGCTCTCGCGATCCGTTCGAATGGTCCCTCATACTGACAACAGTTGGCGGCACCTAACTGTCTCGGCATGTTGTGTATAGATGGCAAGGCCTTGGTGATTGGCTGACTCACGAACACACGATGACAGGCATAAAGCGACATACGGTCGACATCCAGTCGCCTGACAAATTGGACCAATCAACACATGGCGTTCACCCAAATGATTGCACGTCTGTGGCCACAGTATATGGGGTATGTAAGCGTTGAGGTTTATTTATGCCTCAGTTTGTATATGCGTGTGTGTGCGTGTGTGTGTACCCGTGCACTGTATGGCATACGTTGTCCTCTTGATTTTCACCAGATGGTGCCAGCATGTCTACACGTGCTTCGTGCTAACAGTGTTCCCTGAATTCTAGACATAGCGACGCCGTCAAGGTGGCTTGAACGTTCATTCGTCAATTTGGCAAGTATAGCTCGGTTGGCGAATCAGACAGGAATGACCTAGACATGACCTTGATGAATTATTGGTCCATTGATGGGCGCGTCGTTGAAGAGCTAATATACAACGAAATGAGCCTGGACAGAACGGATCCTGACGATCATCGTTTACACCTGTTTAATGGGTTAGTCGGTACGGTAAACAAGAGAAACTGACAAGTCGAAATGACACGGTAAAAAAATAATAAATTGTTGACCACAGACTAATGGTTGTGTCCCGATGAAATGTAGCAGATACGTGTGTCTTCTTTGATAAAAACTACATGGTATGCGTGATCACTTCCGTTTCACTGTAATGTGTTGCGGTGTAGTACCCCACCCAATCATTCACAATCAGTATGCCAGATCAGTTCATATCAAGATGGTCTTCTCGAATTCTGCAGGGCTTAGTGCATCACCACGAAAAACGACGGGTGGACGAAATCTGTCGACGATGACTGATCGTACCTACATGTTTGCATTATAGGCTTGTGCCCGGTACACGCCGTCTGTGTTCGGTATTGGCAGAAACTAATTTTCTGAATGTTCCCATTGTCGAACACGACAGTCATCCCGTAATTTGCTGGAGGACAATCAGCACGCGGTATCAACCGCCACCGCCACTACCGTAGTAGCAGCAGTTGGATGGATGTGATGCACGTAATGGAACAATCACCACCATATACAGTCTCATTGTGAATCTGTATGAGACTGCATTGTTATTCGATGACACAAATACATATAAGTGACTAAATTTAGATATTGAAATCATTACGTGTATGTACACAACAACAACAACAACAACAACAACAACAAGTGAGGTATTTTTTCCCCGGACGAAATTGTTTATCCGATAGGTGTTTTCGGATTGTGCACCGTGGCGTGATACAGTCCAGTCGTCACTCGGAGCACGAGAGATCGAGGAGAGAGAAAGTATTGTCGAACCAAAAAAATACTTCGAGCACGCCAGTGGGACAGTTTTATTTATACATTTATTTGTTTATTTCCATTCTGTTGACTGTGTGTATGGTGTACGTTCTTCATACGGCAGTGGTGGGACAGGTGTTAAATTGGCCTAACACATCAGGGACATCGTGGCTCTGAAGGGCAAACTCAGAATGATCCATCAAATCAAATTTTGTTTCGAAAACAAGGGTTAGGTGAATTCTGTTTGATCGAATTACTGTACTGTATTTTATAACTTGCTATGAAACACGCCATGATTAAGCAACGGTTGAACAATTTGCTATGGAAGATTGGCAGTGATGCAGCATGCAATACCTATCTGTCCCACACAGTTCATAGAGGTCCGAAAAAGACTGACTATACGATCTCAAAGTTTGTTATCAGTAGGGAAATCCTACAGCGAACGTGTGTGTTTATCCACTAGGAAACGGCTGTGAAGGTTTCTGAGTTCCGTTAGGTGATTTTATAATTTATCCCGGTTATCTTCCTACTCACCCTCATAGGCATTCCCATTTTGATCATCATAATATTCCGGGTATTATACAACAAAATTTGTTTACGCGCTCCAAGTTTGGAACCCACAGATACACCAACGCTGATCACGAGGAAGCAGGACCATATTCAGTCACTCTGGCTATCTTGAACCGGAACAGATCTGAGATTTTCAGTTCAGTTCAGTTCAGTATGCACAGGACGAAATGTGGCTTCAAGCCAATCGAGCATCCAGATTGTTGTGTTGCACCAAAAACACAAACAATTCATGTTTGTGTGTGTGTGTGTGTGTGTATGAGTTGTGATCACCCAGTGCCATTTGGGACACAGTTTTGTCCAGTAAACGGGTAGCAGCAGCAGTGTGTTTCTGGCTTAGTAAATCACCTGGTGCACAATAATCCTCTGCTCAGCAGGGTCTATGCCGACCAAGTGCGAAACCGCCCCGTTTTATGAGTTACAGTCAAGCTGAAAGGATCAAATACTTCGGATCAGTTATGTGTTTTCCTAATCATTAACGCTTTTATGCAAATGCGATGGAAATATTTGTAATGACCGACAAAGAGCACTGTGAGGACAACTGTTTCGTCCTGTTTGGGACTCGTCAGGACTCGAACCGTGAACATTTAGGTTGTGCCTTCAAAACGTGATCTCGAAACTAGTGGGGAATTAATGACCTCTCAAGGAGTGATATCCACATCCAAGATCATCGAGAGTACCTGTTACCTCTAAATGTTTCCATATATTGTGGATTTTTAAATCAGATAGCCCCACTGTCACCTCTGCGTCAACTTGATGTTCAAATAATTAGTTAAAACATCTATCCACTTGACCTTTTGGTGTAGAGATTTTGACTGATTATCAAGCTCAGTTAGCATACTCAACCATCAAGCTCCCTCTACCTCTACTATAGAATCAAGGTCAAGCGTACATCGAATTCGGTCAATTGAGATGCGGAGGAGATTGGTGAGAAGGAGGGGGTGTTTGTAAGGAGAGACAAAGAAATATTCACGAACTGATTTGTGCTCAAACGACATTGAGTTGATTCATTTGCACTTTTCAACCGTCAACTGTCACTCACGCCACTGACTCACATACCGGATTGGCGACGCGTAATTACGCAACCGCTCCATCCACGATGCACACACACACAAGAACAAGTACAGCTAGTTCCAGTCTTCCAATCTTCATTTCGTCATCCACCCGAGCGTCAATCTAAGCTCTCTCTCTCTCTGCGCACAGTTTGTTTCTAATTAGGTCTGTTGAGCACTGTCCAAGATTGTGAACAATCTACATGCATTGTATGTTTTTGAAGGGTGTGTGTGGGGGGGAAGAGTGTGTCACAGGCAAGCATAATCACTTCTGTCCACCTACTTATCCTCTTGTACTAATAGAACGGCTTGGAAGCTCCTCTCCACAGCGATTGTGGTTGTTCGTATACAAGGCTAATCCAACAATTACACTTACACGTAATCAATCACTTGAATCAACGACTTTTTGATTCCCGTTATCGTTACTTAAAAAGACAAATTGGACCATAGAAAAGGGAAATGCGTGGTCTTGATTATCCCAGGGGTCACAAACACACACCAAGATCTGCCCTAGTAGATCCTCATAGTTCACAAATGCAACGGGGTAAGTAAAGCCATGAAAAATAGCACAACAAATTTTCACTGACTGACTCTCGTAGAAGACGACACTTGAATAAGATTGAATTTGAATGGAAACATTTGCGATGAATTGGTTACACAATGTGAGCTGATTGGCACATATGCACATGGTTTCTAATGTGAGAGCAGAAAACGAACCGAGCAATATGTGTGTGTGTGTGTGTGTGTGTGTGTGTGTGTGTGTGTGTAGATGAAATCACAACTGAGTATGGATTATGGCAATTGTAAGCACGATCTCATTGAGGCAAGCTGAAGACAGCAATGTCACTTCAAATATAGTAAATTACCCCTAAGCTGAGTTGTCATCGAGCAACTGGTCAGTTCGAATAGTCCGGGATCAGTCAACTTGTCTCGCCCTGATGAACGAGAGCAAAACCGCGCGCTCGGGTTCGAGTCCACGACGATTAGTTGGGCATATACTGCAGTGCATTTCAAATGAGATCATTCAGTATTGAACGAACAATGGAATCCGTATGATCGGTACACTTACAGCAAACAGGATCAATTTACGCCTATCAGCACATATCATTGATTTATTCTTTTGGATCCTCGGGAAAACGCGGTTAAGCGAGGTTAAAATGCCACGAATCGATAGTATTATTGTGTCATATATCCCTTGCTGCAACGAAGTCATTCCTCCAAGTTATTTCAACCTGATAGTGTGAGGTGCATGTGTGTGTGTGTGTGTGTGTGTGTGCGAGCGCGCAGGTGTAAAGGATGTGGTAGGACAGCCGTTACTCCCAGCAGCGCACTCGAGCCTAAATGGTCACACACACACACACACAGTCGCTGTCCGCAACCAGACCGGAAACTGACAGTTGACAGTTGGCAACCGATACGCATTGTCACGGTACCGTGAGCTGACCCGCATAACTGCCTGGTCCGTGTTCGGACCCGGTTTACAGTAAGTACTTTTTCTGTGCTCCTTCCGGAACTTTCACAGTCATCTGTCATGCGGAGACAAATAGGTTGTATTACTCCTTCTCCTCTTCTTGTCCAACCGCACGCCAAATGACACAGCGACACCGGGGAATGGAATTAATTTCCAGCTTGAAAACCCCCACAAAAGTAGGGCATTGAAAACATCCTGATCCGTTAGAATGTGAATAGAATAATACCAAGTGTGCTACGTGGATCAGAAAATCGAGAATAGATTATCCGTTCAACACAAATCATTTGTGGAGTGATTATTAAACTGACTAATTGTGGTTCCCATACACCATGCGAATGATAGTCATGAGATGGGTCAGTTTAATTGTGCTAGAATAAAAGGTTTAATCGATATATCTGCCGGAAGTACGATGCATTGTTTGGTCATCAAAGTATGCATCCGCGTTGTCAGGCTACCTGATCTTTTCCACGGTGGCATATCCAGGCTGCTAGTTTTAAAGCATGGAAAACGGGAACGGGAATAAAGTCGTGGAAGTACTGCTTCACGGCATCAATCGTGTTTATCAGATTATCTAAATTCCCTGAAGAAGCGCCTTGAAGTAAGTGGGGGCGGGAGAGGACAGGGAAAAGTTCGGTTGGATAAGGAAGAATTCTCTGGTGATCCAATGGTCCGAGGTAACGCCAGCCAGGGAGCAACGCGTTACACTTTCGAAGCGACTGTTAAAGAGGCAGCATTTTGGACCAATCAAATCCACCGCGGCGCGCTCGGAAACACTATGACTGAAATAACACGAGTACTGATTGGTTGATGGATCAGACTCGACAAGGACCGGTGCTTCTTTCATTTCATCCTTTGATTCTGGTTCATCACAAGGTTGTGCATCAGTGGGGGCCCGATTGCGCAACGAAATCTCATAAACCATTACGATATTTCACAGGTGGCTCACAGGTGCTTATGAGTAGTGGTGTGAGAGTTAGAAACCGGGCCGGGGGCGGGGGTTGACGATTCACATGATGAGCCTGAGTAAGAGTGAAACTCCAGTCTAGTACTTCCCGAGTCTTTGATCGACCTTAAATGAAATGATTATCATCAACATCATTATCCGTGTTATCATGCGGTGATCCAGACATACGTGATCGCGTTCCAAGTATGACTAGATACACCTTCATGTTATCCAATCACAGTTCACGAAGATGGACCAATAGTAAACCGGGGAAACATTACATCAGAGTTGGTACATGCGATACGTCTGCGCAAACAGTTACGTGATTGGACGATTCCTGTTCAATCAATGATATGGCCTATTACCTTCAATAAAACATGTTCCGTTTCTGTCAATAAACACTGGCACTTGCTGCAACCAATTCTCGGTGTATTTCATTGTTTTCCGCAGTTCGGGTTGAAGTCAATCCAGTTCTGAGTAATACAGTACAGGTTCCCGTATTCCTATATTCAATACTATTCCGATTATCACAGGGGTTGACGATTCATATGATGAGCTTGAGTGAGAGTGAAGAGCGAAGGATTATCGGATACTGCCTACCTTGTAGAAATAATTCAGAGCACAATACATCCTCAGTATTCGAGCTGTCATAGATTCTCGAAAGAATTCAGATTTTTTTAAATTTTTTGTGCGTGAATTTTCAATTTGCTAAAAATATATTTGAAGCCATACAATACTCAATAAAAATACGTAGGGACAAGAGCAACTAGCAGGATAATTGATTGAATTCTTTAACAAGAAAACCCCAATGTCAACATGTATGTATGTGTGTGTGTGTGTGTGTGTAACAGCATTGCAGATGAACACACCAAAAGGATTGGCAGTGTCACCACTTGTCCACTTGTCCATTTCCAGTTAAGCAATGGATAAATAGTACAAATGCGGAGATAGTACAAACGACGTGATCAGATACATGATTAACGCGAACTCTGACATCCGACACCATTAGATCCCCTTCAGCACTAGTCAACGCCGTAGTGTGGTTCCTATAACAAACGCCGGTGTGTGTCAATTGTGCTTATGATTGCCACAGCGCGAGGTGCACAAACGAGTCCCGGTGATGATCGAACATACATTTTTTCCATTGTTTAGATCGAGCCACTGTTCAGTTCGTCTCCCTTGGCCGATTCTGATGTTCAATCAGTCCCCAGTAAAACTGATAACTTCCAATACCGTAGTCAAAATTTGCCATAACAACACACATTTAGAGACCAAACGGTGGTATTTTATCCATGTCAGTTCGGAACAGATATATGTCAACTCTTCATGGACGTGGTTGTGGCCTATTAGATTTGCGCTCGGGCAAATGACAGTTACGGAAGTAGTGCAGACAGTGTTTATCTTTTTGTAGTGCAACCGTTTCCCCCGTAATCCGTTCACGTCACCCAATTAGAATACTAGCTTTTGTCAGTTTTTTTCGTGAGATTTGGAAAACGGGACCGTAGGAATCATACGAAACAATTGTGCTAGTATAGTCCTTGCAAAGCCCAGAATACATCCTGTTTCGCTGTAACGGGTCGTCGGAAACCANACCAAGTCATAAGGATTCAGCACTTCTTTGGTACAATGATTACTCAACTGCTCACCAGGCAGAAAAAAAAGCGTAGCAGTTCTTTTTCAGTGAACCGGGGATTTTTGTGGATAGAAACGTTATTGTGCTGAAAAATCATGACTCCGAGTCTATTTTCTGGGACCGCATTCGGGATTTTAGCCTTGACTAGTTTTGACTTCTTTCGAGAACACAAAGGCACCTCAAACCATGACAAAACGCTCACCGCTAGCCATGACGACTGAATGCCACCTTGCTCTCTCAAGTAGGTTATGTCAGTAGGAGTATGTGAAACCCACAGGACTGTCGGGAATGGGCTTGTTCTCGACAGTCAATATCACTGTATATGTGTGTGTGCTTGTGGTGATCGTGCAACGAATACTCACGCACCGCGGTACAGCTTCCGGCTAACCAAT
>UZAN01048913.1:0-23158 GCA_900618425.1 Echinostoma caproni | reverse complement strand
TTCGAACACTCGTCCTCCGGGGTGATAATTGGTGACGTTACCACCGGGCCACCACCGCCTCAGTGAGCTACTAGCAGTGCACCTATGGAAGTTGGCTAAAAAGCTTGATTCCAAATTAACCAAGAAGAGGTGCAGGGACCGGGCATGTACCTTGATTTTAGTAGTGCTAAACGACCCCGTTGAGCATTTTGGACGCTTGGCATCATCTAAAGGGCGTATGCTCCGATGAACTGGACACCGGTCCCAATAGAGTACGGTATGTAAACACAGCTTCGCTGTCTTGCAGATCAAACTTTTGTTAACAGAATATCTTTATTGTGAATCCTGCCCCTCCCCCCGCTAAAAAAGAAAGCTCACCTAGTATATCCTGGGCTATCTGGGGATATTCGGCTCATATATTTGTCTCTGGTGTTAGTTTTTTTGGTAATAAATACAGTGAACTAGGTTAGAGATTGATTTGAAAACCATCACATTGATTTGGGACTATAAGAACTGAAAAAATCAAACTGTTGACAAAACGCTGTTTGATTCGGCCTTCATTGAGCCCATCCCACTCATTATCCAATCGTTCACCAACGGTGCCCATATTAGACCCGCTGCACTATACAATCTCCTTGTAAGAGTGACACCAATTCGGTGAGGTTATAAGATTGATAGGGGAGGTAACCAATAGACATTAACGGTGACGCACTGTTTAATGCGACCTTCCAGTTAAAGGTAGACTTTCGTAATGCAGTCTGATGTTTTAGAGAAATGCAAAGAAAGTGAGCACCAATATTAGGATGATCTTAGTAAAGAACTACAAAGCAGAACGAAGCAAGACAGATTTGCTAATAATTTCCAAAGATATCCTAATCGAAAACCTCGTAGGGGTCCCTGGCAATCTAGCACCCCAAAAACCCCGGATCTCCAGGAGTGGGTAGAGAGCATTCAAACATAGTTTTTGTTAATCCTTCGTTGCCAATTTCCAAAAGCGACAGCTTGAGACTAGAATCGGGAAGGGGTGAGGACTTTCCAGGTTTATTGAACTGCACCAACATGTCGCAACCTCTCACGTACATTCACTACGGGAGAACGGATAACACCTTGAATGTCTTAACAGTAAACCGGTTAGGTCACGTTCAATCCAGTAGTGCGGGAAATACGGGCAGATTGTAAAAAATTAGTCAAAAGACAGGATAGTTGAGTTGAAATGAGCTGTATGAAAACATCCCGTTTTGTTTCAAAATTAGCAAATGATGAACAATGCAGAACCAAAATGGTAATACCAATAATACTGCTCGTGGAATGATGTGCATAGAAACAAAATTCTCGTGGGCATGATACAAGTTCGATAATCGATCAAGCGGGTAAAATTCGCCTCCCAGACAAACGTGAAGCTAAGATAGACTCGGGTAGCTTGACCCGACAGGTACAATACTATGACTGACGGATTCACGTGTTTTGGGAGGAGGTCTAATGCATGGAGTAAGTAGAATGCACCAGAATGTGACATACCTATTGAGGGCATCCAAATGTATCGCACAGCCTAGAGAAGTGCCGTTGGTTTTACGCAATGAAAGAAGGAAGAGAAAAAAGTCGACGGCTCACAGTCAGAATCAAGCTGAGAGAACACAATAACAATAGTCATTTGATAAGAGTTACAATAGCAAATATCCCAAGCGAAGATGATGCACCTCTGTCTGGAACATAGTTTCCACGGATCCGGAAACCGACAGAAAGAACGGTTAATCCAGACGAGCAATTAGCACACATGGTTGGGAATGGATTTGCAATGACCGCTGGAAGACTTCTGATCCAGCACAGAAATAGTGGGAAAAGCACAACGAGACCACGATTATTCGGTTCGGAATATTTGACGCTGGTTATCTGACGGGTTAAACGGGACGAACGTGCGTGGGATGCGTGGGACGTGGAATGCCCGATTTCTGGGAAACTGGAAAAAGGAAAGGAGAATTATAAAGCTAGCGCGAGTATAATGGTGTGGAAATGTGATGTGGAAGTAAAAACGGGATGAGCTGAGTACACTATAAACGACCCTGAAATGAAAGTTGTGAATATACACCTACAGCAATGTGCAACAGTGAGTAACCCCATATGCAGCATCTGGTAATTTAAGCAGAGTAAATTAAGTAAGTGACACCAACGACCTGGCACTTCAGTGTCATGGTTTTTATCAATGCCCGTACAACGAAGACCAGAGGAGAACCATCCAAATGTGCTGTTCAATTGATTGAAAATTTTACTGCACAATATCGATTGATTGGCCGGTAATGTATGCTACCACACGCAGACACGTCACGCAACGAAGATCGATTAGTTTCAGCAAATCAGATTTCATTATTAGAATGTCCGCTAGGGTCCGCCGGTTCGTTCCACTCTGATTTCACTTAATTTAGGGAGTTGCTGATGGATTCGGCCTTGAGTCCTGCTTACACGTTGACGCTTTTGTCTGCTCACCGGTGTACTGACCAAATACATTTACCCACCTTCGGATAGTTTTAAAGTCCACTTATTACGCAGCTTGCCAATTCCAGCGAATCAATTTGAGCGATATATGTCTGTCAAACAAAATGCTCATTACGTCTGTTTTTCGAAGACCGGCAGTATTTAAAAGTAGCCCTCTTTTGGTTGCTCCCAAACTAAGATATTTTGGAAACTTGAGTATGTTATTTTTCGTTCAAAGTTTCTACGTGCCACGTTATTTTGATCGAACAGCAGTAAATAGTTGCAGTGAATCTCCTTCTATGTCTAACCTCTTGGAAATTAGATAAAGTAGGTTAACTCGAGGAACTATACCAGTATGTTAGTCAGTAGTATATGTCATTAAGTAGCATGAAAAATCGGTTGGGAGTTTCGTGACAAAATAAACCGAATCGATGAAAAGTATGTTAATTCCGTTGCTTTTTTTCAATGTTTTTAATTCCGTACTGTTGAGTTATAACGGAAATTAAGATATACTGTCCTGAGTATCGAAGAAATTAGAATGTTTTATGATGCCCTCAGCCTAAATTAGTACATTGCATCCGGTATTCAGCACTTTTTCAGTATCAAGTTAGTTATCCAGAAATTACGTTTTTTCAGGGGATTTTTTTCTAACGTCATTACCGCATATTAATTCCAGATATTCCTTCATTCCTTTGCAATGCTAGGCTAACTACGGAAAAGAGTATATGGTGTCCACCATAATATACAACTGTTTAGCTGTAATAATCTAAACATCAATGTTGACCCATTCGATGAAAACAAGGATGAACCAGGTCGAACGCAGTGAGAACACGGGACAAACAATCACATTCGAAGGAATTCACGTCATGTAAAATAAATGAAATATCTGTTACCAGGTCTATTTGGTACATTGACTTCTTTCTCCTATTTCAAACTGATTGTTCGCTGTGCTATGTGAAAAATGCATAGCACTGGCCCTGATGACATTCGTTCGTTTGTCTTTGTTGTTGGCGGTGTACGTTCAAACCGTAAGGCCAGTGTCGCTAAACCTAACCGACCGATTAAGTTCAACATGTGATTCAGATTAGCAGTGAATCGTTCAAACAGTCATGGGAACGTCCGACCCGAGTTATGATGACCTTTGGCTAATGACCTGTCTAGCTTCATCGGTGCGAGGACAAGTGTGACCATCGTTCATTCATTCACACAAGTGCATCGGCTGTTACCGATCTCCTGGATCTGACATCTCACTCCCCACACCCTTTTATCAGTCAATCGCGAATATCGTTCACTCGTTTGCGTTCACTCGTTAGTGCGACAGAGCTCATCGACCGGATGGCCGTGGCTTTGATGACCACTGCAACAAAAATGACCACATTCAAGTGACCTCATAGAATGGCAGAAAAAAACTTTTAGCAATCGTAAATCCTCGTTTGTTTCAGCTTGGCTCCCTTTGGAAACCAGCAAACGCACTGTTTAAATCAATTGCACAATCCAATAATCGACCCGAAACACAAGCATCAGCCAAAGCAAACAGCTTCAATTGATCCCGTGCTTCTCTAAATAAGATAATTTCCGGCGCATTCACTGTTTCACATTCATCTTCTTTCCGACGCTTAGCTTGATTTGAAAAGAGTTCATGTGCTGACTAAACAAGAATCTTGATGCAAAATTTTTAACCCACTTCTCTATATCGAATTTTAAACAGGCAATTTTTTCTTCCAAAAGGCTCTCATCAATAGACTCAAAGTTTTCAATCAGATAACATTTATCCTCCGGTGGCTGCATCATCGGCTGATTAAATGTTGGTTTGAGCCCAGTATTTATAAAGGCGGTCGAATGCACATGTACCCAAGCTTTTTTGACCAGATGCATGCCTACGAGGATTTCATGCTCAGTTGCTCATCTTTAATCAGAGAAAACATATTCCAATAAATGTTTGGAAACGAACATTTAAAAGACCAAATTTGATATGGAAGCGAACTTTTGTCATCTAACTTAACCTCAACCGTTAATCAAACACAAATCAAGCAATCTATTTGTCCACCATATTGTTCAAATGACTCATTCAAATCTTGTTTCTTCGTTTTACATGATCATACAAATGTGCTTTCACAGCTAAATGAGAACACGCGAAATTGATGGCCAATATCAATTCTGCCCACATATGTCTTCTTCTGTTGATGAATTGGATAAAGGAAAAAGGATGTCTTACATACCGTAAACTGTTTTTCGTGAAATACTAAGTGATTCGGCTACGGAGCTCTGAGTTGCACCTGGCTGGTTCCGCATTCCCAACACACTGATCGACAGGCGCTGGCACATTTTGAAGTTAAGTGATACTGTCATCGGTGTGTCTTCCCCGCAAAGATTATCCAATCAGTGAACAGTGTCATATTCGCAACGCACTAGTTGGAACGCCATTGGCTGAGTGCGACATTGCAGGTTAGTTGGTCAATGGCCGTCGAGAACATCGGTCAATGACCAAGTGATTAGGTATCAGGAACTGCAACATGCTGAGGGGGCGACATTGTATAGTCAGAAACTACGTTATTACGCGTACGGTTTTATTGGGTTCTCCAAAAAACTGGAAAGATATTGGAAAATGCGACTTCTCAGGGGTGACTGGATGTTGTAGTGCATTGACGGCTCGAGAGCATTCAGGAGTCCAATTTAGGATTTGTTATGAAGTGATTCAGGTCTATTAGTTCAACGTCGAATATCTCGACAGGCCTTGTCAGAGAAAATGGACCCGACTTTCAAACGACTACAATATAAACGAGTATGAGGACACTAGTGTATCGCGAGGTTATAAACTGTATAAAACCATACGNGAAAGAGGACGTCAAGAAAAGACCCTGTACGACGGCCAAATGTGGCTTTGTGTCACATGTACTGGAACTTAGATTGTGACCATACAACCGACCAGTACATCCTGGTGACTCTGGGTTCTGTCGTACAGTACTGGTAACTGTACTGAGGACCGTAGCAAAAAGACGAGCAGTCGCAATCTATGACCTCCGTTCCACCATACATCACAAACTTCTGCAAATACCGAGGAAAGAATCTCCGCCTCCTTATGATTTCCACCAGAATAAAACTGTACAACAACCGAAGATCCAAGAACTCCAAATCGCAGTGCAGAAGAACCCAAATTAAAAGGTACGGGCTTCGTACAAGCCCGAGTAAACAAACTTTGACAGCAGCTACGGGGTTCGACTTCAGAAACTGAGGTCAAGTGCACGTAAGGAATAGTTAATTAACTACAATTATCCGAATAGTAAGTGGAAGCCAAAACCGTATACAGGAATAAGATATATACATGTACACAATATAATCAAGTAATCACCCGGATGTTTTGTGGATCCTGTTGGTCCGGCAGCCAATTTTGGCGGGGGAGAGCGCCTATTCGCGGTTGGGCGGGGAGATGTGGACAATCGGGTTGGCTTGGACAACACATTTGAGGATTTGTTCGAATTTGTAGTGATATGTATAGCCTGTTGTTGCGTTCGTGCTGGACGCCGAGGATTGTGTGTACATTGCGGCAGTTCGGACTGGTCACCGCCCAATAAATGTGATTTCCAAACGTCTTCCGGACCGCCAGGTGCGATTGCATTGCTAGTCGCCGTGCCCGGACACACAAGAGGAAGGTCAGTATGACAGAGCGGACAACGGATATGGGATTCAAGTTGCGCTCCAACGGCTACGGTAGGAAAACAAGGATGTGTGTCTATTTCCGAATGCAGTATCGCCTCGGAGCACCGTGAACAACGAACATAGTGTCCCGGGGGTGCAGCTTCACATTCATGCAATAAATGCTCCACCATTCCAGCAATTTCTACCACCTGCAGGAAAAGATACGATGAGAGCTGCTTTTAGCAAACTTAATCCTTACCGTTGCAAAACACGATACAAAAATTAACTCTACAATAAAAAAAGATCATACCTCATCGTGTAGATGCCTCCCCCAGGACAGAACCGAACCTTTAATGTGTATTATCATAGCACTCTCAGATATGAACGCCAAAAAGGCCCCGTTCAATCATGCTTGAATAACCAAAATTAAAGTTCCTCAGATGGATTGATTCATTGTTCAGCCCAGCACACACAACTAATTGGCCACTAATATGCGACTTTAGGTGAAGTTTGAGCAATACAGTAGAGATGCATCTGCTGGATCGAAATTGATGACCGCTGAATGGATGAGACAGAAAGAAGCAAGACTGGATAGGGTGACAGGTTAGCGTTGATGATGCCATCAAAAATGTCAGGATGACCAAGGCGTGTGCTTCGGATTGTGTGTGAATGGTGAGTCTAACAAGCCAAAATGACCAAAAATGTCAAACAATCTGGTGAGGAGGCCCTGTGTTCTAGCTTCACGTAGTAAAGCTGCTTTTCCAGCAACCGAGAAGCGGTGGTGGCCGAGCATCAAAGGACGAAAACTCGCTGAAGACAAGTTCGAAGAATGAGTGCCGTTACTGCTTTATAGGAGCATAACTGAAGAAATGCGATCATCAACAGTTTCTGGGGCAATTCAAAAACGGCGATAAATCCATAGAACTACTAAGTGATGGTTTTGGTAACTTGAACGTCTTTCTGTTTGGTTTAGGTGCTCGTGCAGTCATGTTCGGCTCGTGTTTTGCACCCTCAAAGTACATGGTAAACGGTTGTAAACACTAATACTTAAAACATGGTATATGCGATCAAACCTCGTTATATGTAATGGCAATGCATCTAAAAGAGGCATAAATTATTCCTATGTTATCCACTAAAGGACACAAATCAACTGAGAAAATTGTATTTTAGACCGTAACCAAGTATTTGTCATTCCGTTGTCTATCGAATAAGGCTTCATTCCTTCCAATATCACGCCAATAGAAACACAACCTATTTGGTTTTCCCAAGCTGAAACTATACTGCAACCACATGGCACTGTTTTTCTTTATCCGGGTTCTAGAAAAGTGCTGGTCATTATATGACGTCGAACCGTCGTGAGCAGCTTGAACACATCCCGCCATGAACCGCATCCGCCATTCTCTTGAAAACAACTGTTTTTTGTAAACCAATCCCATTCTAGCGAATATATCATCAGAAGGCACTCAAAAATGGCACCAACGATATGGATGTTTCCACTGCCGCCATTGACAAAGATGCATCGTGCTTTTCGTTCTCGTACAGGACGCATAGCATCTGAAATGGTACTGGGACAAGTTCAGATGATATTCTAATGTTTGAATACACAGAAGGCATACATCGTGCTCCCGGAATAAAAACCCTGCCTAAATGACCCAGCCACCAGCATCGCGAAAAATAACCACGAAGCATTAGGTGGTCAATCGATGAATATGAAACGCTACATAATAAGGTTGCTCCAATGTTTTTTTCCATATTCACCACTAGAATAGAGAAGCGATGGCATGCCCCATTGCAATCGAATAAGATCACATTTTGGATTGAAATTCGATAGCTGGATTGGAAAAGTTCGGTAACGAAAGGTAAGAAATTTTGTACACTACTAACTACAAAACGTCAAAATGCACAATACATTTTTCTCCGATGTAAGGCGGCGGTCATCATAAAGGATTTCAATTTCATTGAAACGTCACGTCTACACAAAAAGTTAGTATTTATCCCTAATGGAACGATGGCAGTGACCAAAGAAAAGGAGACAGTTTCTATCATTCGTGTATATAAATACATACCATGAACTTTTGAAGAGTTTTTGACATTTTTTAAATCAAATGCTATCGACTGAGCTGGTCTGTAGCAGTTCCTGGAACTGACATACTTATTTCTAATATCAGAGAAGAGCGAATTAGCCACTGATGGACTATACATATAAATGGAAGGCTGACCTGTTTACAGTTGGCACAGCGATGCAACATTGGACAATCTTTCCAATAATGCAAATCCAAACCTTCTTCGGTAAATAGCTCGTTGCGCTCCCCACAGAAAATGCATGTTTTATCCAAGCTAAGCAATAGTTCAGCTTCACTCGTCAGTTGGCCCGTACTGGTCCAATCCGTTACACGTGGAGCTTCAGACCCACGATATGACACTCGTCCGGGACTGCGATCGTTGGGCTTTCCAGGTACTGCGCTCACCGTTGTCGTCGACTTGGCTCGCGCTGCACCCGTACCTGATCGGGGAGAAGTATTCGTGAGTGCACCGGGACTGGGAGAAGCACGTTGAACAACAGCACGACGCAGTTTGGATGAGTCCGATTTAGATGGTCGCGAACGTGAGGGGCCAGCTGGATTGGAGCTATTCGGGCCAGCGTGAACCAAGGCTCGAACTTGCTGTACTTCGGCCTGAAAAAAANGAAAAAAAACCCCGAGTACACATCATTTTAAGATCCGCTGAAAAGTTGCTGGCGCACCCATGCCTCTCTCTCGCTCTATATATATATATATATATATATATATACATATATATATATATCTATATATTCGAATTATTAGAAGTCACAAAATAAAATAAAACAGATGTTGGTGACGCATGGTGTAACAGTATATTCGACTCTAGTGTACTGGATATTACTGATTTACTATAGCAGATAAACTCAGTAATTAAGGTCGATACCATAGATTGATTGGTAGCCTGAAGCTAGCAGTGATAAGATTTATACTTCGTATGCATTAAGTTGAAAAAAACTCTCTAGGGTCAAATGAGTGGCTCTTATTGTCTATCTCCCTCTCTCCATTACCCTGCGCTTCTCCATGTCATATTTAGTGCTTACGTGTTTCTGGTAATTCATCTGTATCGTTCAAGTCCACTATTATTGACCCTTCGTGTATGCATCCCATTAAGAGACATCTAATTTTGACCTTAGCTCCTCGCGTGACTCCGCGTATCGGTTACAGAGTACGATTTTTTGATGACTGTTACCCTTATCTATCTGTTTACCCCATTTGTAGATCTATTATAGCACCAATGACTGTTCTCGACGTTTAAGTTGCTTTGTTGTTTCCCTGCCCCAGTCCTCTATATACGCCTTGCCCTGGCGTGTAGGCTCATTCATGAGCGACCGTCTGGGTGTACTTTCTGATATCGAACTTTGACAGTGCAAAGTTGGTGAGCAGAATCGCTGCCTCTGGTAAAGGAGTTCTCGTCCATCTAACTGAATTCACGTTGACTGTTAACAGCAGAGAGCAGAACAACTTGTTTGACTACAGATATTTTTTCCTCCTTGTGAATTTATTTGTTTCCTTTTCTCTCCAGGTCATTGATCGATTGTACGAATCTCCTTTTGGCTGCATAACGACAGAGGTACGTTGTCTTTGGTTCGTTAAACTGAAATCAACCGAGTAGTATGCATTGTGGATTAATATCGTTTTGATTTCGAGGTTCACATTCTGTTACCCGTCGCTTAACGTTCTCAACGACGGTCCACAGAACATTCGTAGAAATCTCAATCCTGCTCGGGCTACGGTTGGACTAGAACAAGGCGCTTCGGAAGTTGCAGGTCCTTCATGATGGCTATTTAGGGGTTGCAGAAATACTGATACACGCATAATCCTATTCACATTGACGGATATAATGCGAAATAGCCACAAGCTGTGAAAGACATTGAACGACAAACAATGAAGTTCGGATGGGAAGAGAGTAAGAAAATATTTATGATCACTTCACGCAATTCAATATTCTTTCTAAGATTTTAGGAAACCTATTTGCCCATATTACATGTCCAATTCACTGTTACACAACACATGTGAGGAAAACCGTCATAGTGGAACTCCAACTACAGCGAAATCCCCAAAAATGAACAAATTGCATCAGATTTTCAAAAAGAGTACACCTTCCATAGCGTTTGTATTTGAGCCTTAAAGTGAGTGAAAGATAGACAGTCAGTGAAAACCAGCTACAAGTGGAAAATGTAAGAAATCATCCTGAGTATGGTCGGGGGTGGGTGTCTAGGGCTGCGGCTTGTCACCCTTCCCTTGCACCTCACGAAATGCTCCCATACGACCAAGCGTCTCGAATAGCCTCTGCTGAGGAAGCCCTACTCGCTACATTCTCGTGGTAAAGGTGTTTTCCCACCAACGTGAGAGGACGAAAAGCCGACATCCGGGTTGGTGGACCACTGGTAGTTCACCTAGAGGTGTTGGCCAAAAAACCCTGATTGCAAACCAACCAAGAAGAGTCGCATGAACCACGCACATCTTTCCGGTTGTGGCAGTGATCACTGGCTCGATTGGGCATCGAGGTGTACTGGACACCTTGGACTTTGGACCCCGTCCAAAGGATGTATGGTTCGGTGAACTGGAAACCGGCCCGCAATGGATTGCGGAGTTAACACACCGTCCGCTGCCTTGTGGGTCAGGCAAAGCCGGGAAGGTGAATGTGGTCCGTACGCCTCTTCTTGGATATATATATATATATATATATCCTGGACGCACGAGATACAGGAAAATTACAGGTCAAGTAGAGTGTATTCCCAAAACATATATATTCTAGTGATTAAGCTTTAACTTGAAGCCTACCACCGTTTAATACGCTGGAGATAGCTACTCTCATTCGATAGCGCAGCTCTATCAACGCGAATCAGCAAACCATCGAAGGCTCAGTGAAGCACTAAGTAGCAGGTACGTGGACTTCCAGTGAGACGTTGGGATCGTGTCTACCCAAAATTAGGTTATAATTTATTTCTTAGAAATCTCACTCATTTCGTGCACACCAAATCTAGCTCTAACGATGCAGCTCGTGACTCACGCACTCGGATTTCATCTAAAAACTCACAATTGCCACGCAATGAGCTTGTATTATTGTCTCTCCTAATCCTATCTGAGCGAGGGCGCTGAAATAAACTTGGCACATAAATGAATGCTAACCAAGATCACTTTATTCTAGTCAGATGAAGTCAAGAACGAACTCGGTTCGCCCGTTACGGACGTGTGGCGGATGTGGTGCATCATCCAGGATCGAGTCGAACAAACAGTCACATACTTTAAGATGATGGTTGATAACGGAGTCGACCAGCGCCACATAGAGAACCACTTCCAACCTAGAGATGCTTTTGAAAGGGGGTGAAATCAGTGTGAAATCCTTAGGCAGCAGACTGGGGAAGATATCAGGGGAACAGTGATATTAATGAAATCAAACATGAGAGGAACTAAATTTAGAATACACATTAAATGGTACCCTCGGATGCGAAAGACGTGGGACGTAAAACGTTAGTTTACTGCGTTTAGGAAATGTTTATTGCACGCGGTGGGGACCATTCAAGGACAGCAGACAGAAAACCTAAAAGGGATTTGAAATGCTGAACGTTATAACTGTTCGGGTTATGACCGAGATGTTCGGGACGAGTGATCCGGAATGTCTGAATTGCTTACGGTTAGGGTAAAACAACACTTCAATGCATTTGGCTTAGGAAAAGATTAACACCATCAGACCATTCCGTAATGGAAATTATGGCTGATTGAACGGGATTGACGTAAGAGTTTTTGCTAGATACACGAAGTTTTGTCCGTTTACCAATTGCATTTACGGTGATCCTTTTAACTTTAGTTCTCACAAAAGAAGAAAAAGCACGCAAGATGAATTGTTGATATCTTCCAGGGAAACTCGAATGAAGATTAAACGGAGAACACTGTGAGTGATCGTTGAGATCACACTAACTGATGCAGAAATACATCTGAAGGAAAACTTGTGATGTGAAAAGTCAAAGCTGTAGTGTTCACAAAAACATGACTAGATTCAAAGGTTCCTCCAGCGCTTTGAGTTCTGACCTGAGGGCCAAAATGAAACTCTGTTTGTCTAATGGTACTCTGAAACCTCACAAATGAATGATATCAATGACAATTCAGGATTGTTGCAGAATAGTAGTGTATGCCTTCAAAACACTGATAACATTTGCCTAAATCATACATTTTTGTTTTGGGGAAGAACCGAGTTAGTCACTACTACATTTATTTCAATTAGCGTTCTTACCAGATATGTTTAGGTTCAACGTATGTTGATCATTCATTCCTACCTGAGCGAGATTCGTCAGCACGGAACACTTATCGATTTGCCAATTACTAATCAAAACTGAGGATCGACCTCGAAACCTCACAGGCAGAAAACAAGCACACTATCCATTTGAACGCCCGACAGCTACTTGCAAGGTCTCCAGTCGGATTCTCACTTGGGTCAATGGATTCGCATTGCTGATAAAACCGCACTAGGCTGAACCGACTGTGCACGATTTGCTTGGCTCATCACGAAGTTTACTACCGTCGGACTGATATGCGGTTGAAGGCATTGGTATGGAAGCGGTATGAGCAAAATACCCGTTACCAATATAAATCAACAATTCCTTTGGCTCTCGGCGTAACAGGTCAAACCATTCGTTTCTCCAGATAGAAATTTTGTTTTAGACGCAAACTTTCATTGACAATGAGAAAAAGATGACACTCATAATAAGCTCTGTGAGTAAAAGATGAATCTTGATTCCAGCGACCGCACAAGAACTTAATCAGATTTCCGCAATCAGGAGCACAGAGACGAATCAGCAAATACACATGGACCCATGTGACCGAAAGCTTTGCCAGCCAAACACGCGCGATAGCGACCTCAGCAGGAGTGATCAATATTCCCCACGGATTCCGTTTTCAGTTTCGACTGTAGTGATCACTGATTTTTTCCCCCTTCCTGTGAAAATCATTTCTGAGCGTCAGTGTCGAAATCACCGGTAAAATAACTTAATAGGGACGTACTGACATCATCTGATTTGACCTAACACACCTGTCCATAATCCAGATAGCACTGCCATTGGTTTCGAATGAAATGCCTTAAAATATGTGTGAAAAATGAAATGAAACTAAATGGGACGTCGCCGATTGTCCGCGACGATAAACGTCGATCGCCTTAAACCAATTGCAGTACGTAGTACGTAAGGAACGTTTAGCAGAGATAAGCTGAATGCTATCACACATGTGTATCCCTTCCTCAACATAAACCAACTGATTACTAGCCTGTCCCTCTCAGCTTAGAAGTTCGTTGTTTGCTCTAATCCTGATCGCTTGGTACCCCATGTGTTTGGGTGTGGTTCACCGCGGTGCTTTTCATGAGCGTTTGCTTAGTAACATCTGCAAATGAGGCGGAAATTCTTAGAGCTGGTAAATGTTCAAATTGGTGCAATCAAAGTCCAGATGCGACTTTTATGCCACGAGCATGAATGGACGATTCTTATTGCACAACCCAGTATCGAAATAGTATTTCCGAAAGAAATGATGAAACACCAAATGGAGATGCCGAAAACAATAAGTCAGACCATGAACGGAGAAGTTGAAATAACCGTAGCTAATAGAGTTTAATGGTATTTTATCCTAAATTTCAGATCGGTGAGTATATGGTTCTCAGTTTCTTGTAACTGAATTCAGTGACGAAGTTGCTTAAAATTTTGCTGTCTTTTCCAAACTCACTAACAAACTGAGAAAACACGAACTCGAACAACAAAGAGATTCTAAACCTCACTGAAAACAGTTCTTTTTAATTCAATCTTTCTATTCCGGTGATCTATTCTCGTTGAGGGACAATCTATGTAGTTTACTGAAGCAAGGCACTATAAAAATCAACAAAGCAATCACATAACAAACGGTATAGAGATCACAGCAGAGAGAGTTAGAGAGAGAGAGAGTTTTACAACCATTAACCATGCACTTTCGTGCGCCGGTTTTGGTTGCCCATTTGGATAAAACAGCGAAATGAAGATTGGAATGTCCAAGCAAATTCAAGCGGAAGATGGGGAATACATATACAGTGGTACTAGGAAAATAACGAGTGGATGCACGAGCGCCACTGTTTGCGACACCCAGCCATATCACTCAGTGTAGCTAACCATCGGTGACCATCATCCCGAGGTCCCCAGCCAGGGAGCCTAACGGGGCCTATGTGACCTAGTCTCCTGGTTAGGGTTTTCATACCCTCATGCTAGGTCTTAGCTTAACCGCCCTTTGTTTTTTTCCAATCGCTACCGGCCTTGGCAATCATCGTTCGCCGTGGCAACCTATCTGGTGACATGCGTAGCACATATCCCAACCAGCGTAATCTATGGAGGTCGATCACTTGTTCCAGTGGACGACCGCGACTGCCTAAAACTCTACGCCTAACCTCAGCATTGCTAGTCCGGTTATCTCACCAGACACGTGCAATGCTACGTAGACAGCGGTGATCGAACACCGACAATCATAGCAGAGAACGGAGTAGTGACTTCGTGTGTGTCAAATGATATCACGAGTTGGTTTGGGAAGTGCAACTGTCAGAGTGAAGACGCAGATATCGACGAATATGACCGACTGAATGGAGTTATGTGTAAATGTCCGTCGATTTCAAAGTTTGAATTCCACCTAAGCTGTTTCAGCATTCGCATCAGTCTGGCTGATCCGTTCGAGAATTGTTTGATTACAATAAGACGACAATAGTTCCATCTGTTTTAACTTCTATACAACTATGACCAGGACGCCTAAAGAAAGCTTGACAGATCTGTTCCAATCGGTGTTAGGCAGTTTGAAATCTTATGTTGATGTTGTGAAAAGTTGAGTAGCCACGATCAGATTGGAACCCACGCATGGACGCCGCCTACGTTTTTGTACAGCGTACACTCTACCAGGTGAACTACGAGGCCACACTGATACAGATATGATTCAGTTGAGAAATGAAGCTCTCTTGCAATTCTAATGCATCTTGATTATAGCAATAACTTTGAGGTAGTAGTAAAAAGTGATCAGTTCCCTGAGAATACCTTTAATGTCACACGCCGACAATTGATGATAGTAAGGTAATGAGATATTAATCATCCACGCCTTTTGTCTTTCAACATGAAACTTAAGATTGGTAAAGCCGTAATCTCCATGGACTTCTCGTTTTCGGAGCAATGGAGCCGAAAGGTAGCACTAATCCATTTGTTTTTATAAAGCAATTCCTACCCTAGTGGTCAGAGGGTGAGATGATTTGCAGCGAAACGCTTCATCCAGGTTCCCGACTACTTAGCCGATGTGAGGAGATATGATTGCGAACATCTTTGGCCAGATGACCTGTCATACTCACGACAGAAATCACCGGTAGGTAGACACTCATATGATGTGGAAGAATACGTTCTTTTGTATCAGCCACAAGGCGTCATAAGGTTTTCAGAGAACATAGCAAAGAAGAGTATGCTGGCCATCCCCGATCTTTCAGTCATCAAGAAATTCTTCGCCTGTCTCCGTACATTTTTGTAGCAAACTATCCATGAAAGAATAGGAGCAAGGGGGAGGACGAATACTGAATCTGGGTAAGTAGCGGGGTTGGAGAGCCATATGTTCGTGGCCGACTACAATCTGGTCATAAACTGATTCTTTTATCTATCAAAAACGTGGCAGCACTTGGGAATGGGAAGTGAATTTGTACGCTCTGAAATTCGTTGGTCATTTTCAGCGAGCACAACTATCAACCTAGCTATTTTGTGCATCTTATTAGGTTGTTTCTTTTTGCCTGTTTGGTGGAACGATGAAGAAGCGACGAAAACGAAAGAGTAAACAGCTGACAGGAGCATCAATATGAAGAGGCAGAACGGAGACAAACTAGATGGGCGAGGACAGTGAGTAGGTGCATGAGGGCGACTACTTACGACATACACTTATTTTATTCAGTATCCCTGAATAACGATTAGATTAACCTCGGGACCCTAGATCAGGAAGCCGAGTGTGGCCTGTGTTTCAAGGTCACTGGTCAGGGGTTTCATATACTCATTATTTCTATTAATGTGACTACGGATAATCTTCCCATTATCATTCAGTGCCTCGGAAAACATTAAAGGCCGACAAATCCTGTGTGTGGGACATGCAAAACACAAGGTTCAATCAGCGCAATGTGAAGGGATCAATCGGCTAATAATTCAGTGCGTGGCGGCGATTACAGAACACTCTGAGTCAAGCCAGAGTTTCCAATCCATATTCATGAAAGGCGGATGTATTCAAACACCAATAGTATGTCTTTACGGTTACCTGTAACGACCACTGCTCAGAAAGGATTGGCTTCAACTATATATTCATAGGTTAAGAAGGTGCATTGCGCAATACGATATACCGCGTCCTTCGCGCGTAATGAGTATTATATAATGATCGATCGAGAGTTTATTGACGGTTAAAGTTGATCAGTTTCAAGCATCATTTGCTCCATAGTGCCTTTTATGACCTTGTGGGTTCATTTTAGGATTGCTACTCAAATGAAAACAGCAAGTGGAGTGGTCACCTAGATCAATTCTCCTTGGAGTGGCAAGTCTGACGTTCTTTTCAATTATTCCGTCGATCGTATCGACTGTTTAGCTTTTCAATATTCCAACAGATTTTCGGGACACAGAAGCACAATCATTATCAAATAATGCATAGCCCCGTTTTGTACCCATCCTCGCATTTCATCCTTCGTTNNGCATCAACTCATCGTTTAACCTCTTTCGGCCTAATTGATATTTGTCCATCTCCGACAAGAGGGGATTCCTTTTTAGACAGGGTAATTACTAATCACGCAGAACATTTTGCTATGGAACATGCACCGCTACGAGCCAGATTCTACCTACTTCTTGTAAACAACCACAGAGAAGCCACCGGAAATGAATGATCACAATATTATATCAGCGATAATTGCAAATAGACATTCGAAACGGAGCTCTCTGACCATCTTTCAGCTCAACCATCAGCCGAAGGACTCAGTGACTCAGTGGGCGGCAACCAAGAAAGCGATCCGGATGTCAATCAAAATAACAACGGATTCGGGAGCACGATCAAAACAAAGACAATGAACTTCTCACTCTTCATCGTACAGCGAGATATAGTAAAGCGAACTTCAATGATCACTGCCAAACTCACAATGTTCACGAATTAAATGATAAAGCACAAGATGAAGAAGGATTGGGCCTAATTCGAGGGACCTCGGCTGTCATATCGGACCCTGGTGAAGCTATTCCTTCTTATGAAAAATTCGACAAAGCGCGCAAATCCCTTAAACGACAGCTCATCAATAATTTGAGTAATGACCGCGGGAAGTGGAGGTCAGGGAAGTGCAGAGAGATGGCGAAGGTTGCGTCTATCGGTAACAATCACAATTGTTTTCGTTTAATCGGAAGTACGGGTTCAAGGAAAATAGGCGTAAGTGAGATAATTAAGGAGTGCCAGGGCACACTGATTAACATTCAGCACCGCCTCGAATGTTGGGCAGAACATTTTAAAGCACAGTTCATCTGGTCCTCGTGAACACAAGACCTCTGCGTACTTCAACTGGGCAAACACTGCCAGTTGACATCAAACCTCCATCTGAAATGCAGGTTACGTGGGAAACCAATCATTGTTAGATCCAAATGACTATCCAGGCCAACGTTGAGTGACGCGCAACTTCAGAAGCCAAGTCCAAGTGTTCTAGAGGTTTATTCGGCTCGAACAATAGTGAATAAGAAAATATTAAGTGTTACAATTACATAAACAACACACCTCAAATCGTGGCGTTCCCAGGGTGTACGCCTGAACAGGCGAAATAAACAATGCCAATCGAGAACCAAGATGAAAACGAGCGAGTTCACCACTCCGTCAAACGAACAGGCGATAAGTGAAATGACGTCAAAGCGCACTGGGACAGGGTGACGCATGGGTGAGACAGAGGACCAATCAGAATAACTCCACAGGATAGTAATAGGGCAGGGTGAGTCAGACCAAATCAAGGTCAGGGACAACGGTCACGAGAAAGAGGGAGGGGGGGGGGGGGGGTAGCCGAGTCTGGTGGGCGAATGAAGAAATGGAACGGACGATAGGTGCATATCTGATGATCGATAATACGTACGCGTCAATACAATGACACTTGAGGGAGAGGTGACTAGACAGATTTGTGGGTGGAACGTGTGGAGAGTCGCAAACAGATTCAACAATCATCCCAATTATCTTTTGTGAAAACCAAAGAGGAATTAATTTAATCAGCATCGTCTCTAAAATTCTCGTTGGTATTATACTCCGTCGGTTGTCTGCCGCACATGAAGAGTGCACGCATGAGAGCCAGGCTGGTTTCAGACCTGGTTGAGGCTGTATCGACCACATCTTCACTCTTCGTCAAATTCTAGAACACAGACACTTTTCGTAGACCCAGCATTTCTATCTTCCTCAATCTGAAAGCGGCTTTCGACTCAGTCGAACGCACTATACTCTTAAATCGTCGGGGTGGGTGTCTTGGGTTGTGACTGGTCACCACTCCCTTACATGTCACGAAATGGTCCAATATGACCAAGTGTCTCAAATAGCCTCTGCTGGGGAAGCCCTACTCACTGCTTTCCCGTCACGGAGGGGAACGAGGAGATGACGAAAAACCAACATCCGAGGCTATAATGGGGTTGGTGAACCACTGGCAGTTCACCTAGGGGTGGTAGCCGAAAACACCGATTCCAAACCAAACAAGAAGAAGTGTACAAACTACACATACATCTTTCTGGTTGTGGCAGTGGTCGACTGGGCATCAAGGTGTACTGGCAGCTTGCACTTTGGACCCCGTCCAAAGGGCGTATAATCCAGTGAACTGGACACCGGCCTCGAAATGGACTGCAGACTCTGAACTTCATCCGGTCGTCTTCCAGGCTTTTTAACCAAAGGCTCCGGGTGGGGACGCAGACGGTATTCCCCTTCCTCGGTCAGGGCAACCGGGAAGTAACATGCTCACACAACCTATGAACAGACTTTTGATAACCTTTTTGGGCACATTTGCCAGTTCTGTGTGACTGGTGACGTGTTGAAATAATAACATACACTCTAATACTTCCTCGTTCTGAAGGGTACCCGAGAAGTCAATTTCAAATTGTCGATCATCTTAGACTAACAGCCGAGGTCGAATCCGAGCTCACGGCACTTTTTCGCCCTGGTTCACTACAGAAAGTGATGTTCGACAGGGTTGCCCTGTATCTTTCCGATTCTGTCGTAGACTCAATTCTCAAAACAACTCTATCCTCGTGCGAGGATGGCCGCATTGATTTGCTCCCACGTGGTAGACTGTCTGATCTGGAATATGCAGACGACATTGTGATGCTAATTGAAGATCCAGGTAAGTTGCTTTCCTGGATAGTTTGAGTGCTAGTGAAGCCATGTTTGGTATACGTTTGCACCTTCAAAGTGTAAAATGTTGCTCGAAGATTGGGTTGACCCTGTCCCCAACCTCAGTTTAACTGGGAAAGTGGTAGAAGAAGTAGACAAATTTTAATATCTGGGCAGCTATATCTCAACTGGTGGGAGCATCACACACAGATGAAATGTTGGCGCGCATACAAAAGGCTCGATTGGCATTTGCCAACTTGAGATATTTGTGGAGCCGTCACGACATCCCGTTGTCTGTGAAGGATCGAGTATATGCTGCAGCAGTTCAGTCACTCCTGCCATACGGTGCAGAGACTTGGCCATTACAGGAATAGGATAACAATAATTGTCGGTTTTCGAACACCGCTGTCTACATCGCATTGTACGAGTCTGCTGGGGTAACCGGAAGAGCAATGCTGAGGTTGGGTGCAGAGTTTGAGGTAATTAAGCTCGTCCGCTGGATCAAGTAGTCGACCTCCATAGACTACGGTGGTTGGGAGTTGCGCACGTCACCAAATAGGTTTACACAGCACGCGATGTTTGCCGAGGCAGTTAGTGGGTAGAAAAAGGTCAGGGGCGGTCAAAATAAGATATGGCACGAGGGTATGAAAATTTTGAAAATTTTCGGTATTCGTTCCCTGGGTTAGATGCAGCATGTAAAAGTTGTTTCTTGGACGATGTGTCTGTTTCCTGAAGTGGACGAACACACCAGATCAATCCTCTTTGAATGACGATCTTTCTCAGGCTTGCCTTGTTTAACAGTTATTTTCCGGTTTCCTCAACAAAACTGTTTCGTTTAAATTGTTATTTGACAGATCGAAATATCCTTTTTAATTAGGAAAAGTTCAATGACCTCGGTGTCTATGTGTCATTCGACGGTTGATTTAAATCTCACCGACTCTACTGGACTTTTCATAATTCATACATTTTTCGTTGGTCGTTTTCCTCATCTGTGGAAGTTCCTTATATTGGTGTTAGAACTTGTCCTGATACTTATTTTTATTCTCACCCACCCTGCCTACCTCTAACTCTTCAGCTACGTCAAAGTTCGGCATTTTGGAATGAAGTAGTACGCCCGTTCTCTCCGGTTACTCTAGATAGACTGGCACTTAGTCGTATGGAATTAGTTACCGATTTGTACGCGTCTCGAGGTGTCGAACCCGGTTCACTACCTTCCACAGAGAGCGCTGGCACTGGATCACAAAACGGTTTCGCATTGGACTCAGTGATCCTCTTTACCGCACAAGCTCTAACCCATCGATCAAATGAAGTGAGTCGGAAAATGTTAAAAAACAAATGTGATTACTGACTGAAAAATCGATCATTCGAAATCGTTTAGATTAATATTTGAATTATTTGGAGTAAACAAGCGAACTGGTTGTATTCCTTGCGGCTTTATTCTGTTACCATGATCTAACAGGCAAATAAATTGTAGAGATTCCCCATTTTGAAGCAGCTTATTGTCTTGTGTGACCAACATGCCTGTATTTAATTGGTTGCTTTCCATTGTATTGAGGAATGTGCCCAGTATCTCTAATGTGACCGACGTTTGAGTAATCGCATTCGTTTACAAAAGTGATTATATGATACATATAGACGTTAAATAGAATTTTATAAGGTGATATTTTTACTTTCGCTCACGTCAAAATCGCTTTGTGTCATGTAAATTACCAATCCGCATTGTTCTTCTGTTGCCATGCCAGTCATTTGCATGTCTTGCTTTGCTCGCTTATTGTTCTCATGCTATCCCGTGTATGGATGTGGCTGTGTTTCCGATCAAGGTACGTGAAGCGGCTGAAAATCTCATTGTCGCATTGTATCGAGCGGAGAATCGATTGGCGATTCGTCGCTGTCTGCCATCTCCGGATGATATTAAAACTCAACGTCATCCACTCTATCGACGTCTGTTTGGCAAATTCGAGCGAATAGATAATAAGTATGCACCGGTCGATGGACAATCCGTGGGGCATGTTGCGAATGCGGCGAAAAAGCAGAAGGATTTAGCAGCACTTCAGGTATGCGTCACGCCTAACTTTCTTTGTGCTTGCACTTCGTAATTTTCTGGCAACGTAATGAATTATTTATTCGTGTATTCACCGTTTCACTCGGAATTTTTCTTGCCATTCCCGCCATGACACAAGCATTGTTTTATATGGCGAGTTTAGCATATTATACCACTTTATGTTATACTACTACTACTACTTCCATAACTGTCACCTTTATTTGTTTCGTGTATCATATGGAACCGCTTTCAATAAGAATTCCTCTACTCACTTGAGCTTGGTAGAATACGCAAACGGTTATCCACAGAACCCACCAAATACCTCACTGTAGTCCCTTTTTATGCCCATATTGTAGTAATAACTATATGTTCTATACGCACAAAGCCTACATTTCAATTAAAAGCGCACAACTTGGAGAGGGCGGCGAGGAAAAGAGGAAGTGGAAAATGTTGAATCCCAAAACGTTTTACAGTGTCTGTGAAAACCTGCTATTTGTTAATTAGAATATTTCCTAAAGAGGGCACCGTCGAGTTCTATATGTGTTTCTTCTCAGAAGGGAAGATGAAAGACCATCAGGACCAAGACTGGATTTGGTCTCTCATGGTACGTAAAATCTTGAAAGTTTCTTCTTTTGAAACGGCCCCTACTCGAACGGCATCATCCAGAAAAAAAATGGTCTGATGGCATCACTTGATGGGTGGATAAATGCTGCGTTGACACTGTCCAAATCCGTTGTACAGTCTGGAGTTTTTGCTTTGATCATGCACAGCTATTTGCAAAATTTGTTTACCATGGTTACGTTGCAGCAGCTGGGTGGCGTACGATACAGAGGCGTTTGACTTCAGCTTTGATCAGGTTGGTATAATACCTAATACTTGCAACTAAAAAATGCTAAACAGCCGCGGAGTCTCTAGATTTCTACAACCACTCCTTCTTTCTTCTGAATGATTTCAATAGGATAGATACTATCCCGCCGATACAGACAAAAAGAGTTTTGAAAGGGCAGCATAAATTAATCATGTTGATCGTTTTAGTGAATAAGTCGACTGCATTATGTAAAGAGGACGGAAGAAAATTCGAAAGAAACAACAATAATGAACGCTTAAGAAGAAGAGTGTTTCTGTGAGAGAGATGGCGAAGGCGAATAGTGATTTGGTTGGTTCTTGTGAGTGTATTTTGAATGGGACAAGAGCACACTGTGGGTTTTATACGAATCAAGGTGTCATCACTAGTGGGAACAAGTGCTGTGAGTTCTCTGGCAAACGTTCCATTTTCAATTTTCACAACCATTAACCATGCATCTTCATGCGCCCGATTCGGTTGCTTTCTTTTAACTGCACATTTGGATGCAAAAAGCAGAATGAAGCTTGGAATGCTGAATTTCAGAGTCAAAGAGAAGATATAGAATTTCTATAGACTCGAGTTGCAAGAATAATGAGTAGATGCATGAACTCCACTATTTGCGACACGCAGCCATATCACTCAGTGTCTCTAGCCACCGGTTACCGTAATCTCGTGGTTCCCATCCAGGGAGCCTAACGGTATCTATATGACCCATTCCCCTGGTCAAAATTTTCATATCCTCGTGCCATATCTTATTTTGACCGCCCCTGACCTTTTTCTACCCACTAACTGCCTCGG
>UZAN01048912.1:0-15975 GCA_900618425.1 Echinostoma caproni | reverse complement strand
GGGGGGAACAACAATGGGGAGGGTGTTCCACAGTTTGGCAGTTGGGGGGGGGTGGGAGAAGATTGGAATAGAGAGGTACGACATCTGGGAACAGAAACCTGATAAGGATGACCAGATGCCTATGTACTGGATGGACGGGTAAAAGTTGCAGGAAGAAGAACTGCCGGGGCAAGTTCCGAAAAACAAAAACCGAAGTAGTAGCGGTAGAAGAGGGACAATGAAGCAACTGACCGACGATGGGCTAGTGACTGTAGACTGAATGTTAGGGAAGGATCATCGATTAGTCGGATGGTCTTTCGTTGAACACGATCAAGAAGGGAAAGGGAAGCGGACGAAGCTCCACTCCACGTGTGACTACGGTAATGAGGAGCAGGACGGATTTGAGCTTTGTACAATAGAAGGAGATGAGCTGGAGTGAAAAAAGTCTGGCCCGAAATAGAATTTCGACCCTGCGCGCAACACGAGAAGCAAGCTTAGCTATGAAAGGGGACCAGCATAAAGAAGAAGTTGTAGGCAATCCAAGAAGGGAGACCGAGTCTGTGGATAACCAATAAACTTCTTTTGTACATGTTATTCAATCCTGTTGATTTCTTTCAATACACGAACTGCTACTTCTGTGGCCTTTTCCTTACATCTCGGTTATGTGAGATACCAGTGTGCAACTACTAGTGCGATTCAGCGTTTCCGTTGCGTCCGTGTTTCGTAACTCATGATCTGTGCCTACTTTAATGCGCTTTCAGTGTGCATCATGAACGCGAACCCTGGGTGTTGTCAGTCGAAAGCAAAGTGTGATTCCGTAATTACGCTCAGTTTCGGTGTTAACTAACCTGTTCAATGTTCAAGGTCAAAGGGTAAGTAAATGTGGATAAAAGTTTGACCTATCTCTCACGCGTGTTTAAACAAAAAGTGAAGATTGCATTTTTTCAGGGAAGATTTATTATGAGAATCACTGGCAGATGCAAAACAAACAGACCATTTAATCAATAAATAAATAAATCCTGCGAACCGACATAAAGTCTGCAAAGATAGGATGGAAAATTCAGGATTAGGTAGAAGAAATCCCAAAGCGAACAATTAATGTACAAATCCCTAACTGGATTGGTCAAAACAGCGAGACCCCAAAGCTCGTTCTCAAAAATATACATCATCAGGCTGGCGATTTTATGTAGGCTCCGAAAGCATCAGTATGCACTAGGGTGGGTGTCTTACGTTGCGTCTGGTCAGCCTTCGTTTGCACCTCGTGAAATGCTCCCATACGACCAAGCGTCTCTAAGAGCCTCTGTTGAGGAAGTCCCACTCACTGCCTTCGTGTGGCGGAGGGGTTTTGCCACCAAAGTTAGAGTACCAAAAGCTGAAATCCGGGGTTATAAAAGAGTCAGTGAACCGCTGACGGTTAACTAAGGGAGTTGTCTAAAAATCCTGATTTTAAACCAACCAAGAGGAGGCGTATGAACCTCACATATCCTCTCGGTTGTGGCGATGATCACCTGCTCGACTGGACGTGGAGGTTTGTTGGGCACCTTGAACGTTTGACCCCGTCCGAAGTGCGTCTAATCGGATAAACTGGACACCGGCTACCGATGGATTGCGGTTTTCACACACCACCTCTCTGTCCTGCGGGTCAGGCTTTGGCTAACTGAAGGCTCTGGTTGTAGATTCTTCAAGAAAATTCACTTGCCTTGACCTGGGCAACCTGATATTATTTCGCCCACATGCAAATCAAGGAACGTTTTGAATTTATAAACATTATCGTACCGTGATTCGTTTGACACAGTATGGCGTGAGACGTAGTCTATATATATATTTGATAATAAGTAGTATGTGAATGACTGGACAAAATTTCCCTGGAAGCACACGACCGGTTATATATATATATATATTAGCCATGGGTTAGAATGCGTATCACTACAATACTATCCAGTCTCGTTACGTTCTAATTGTTGTTGAAAAATTGATAGCATTTGTTGAAAGTCTCATTAAACCGTACATTTTTATGGCAGCACTTGATTTTCTGGTTAGGAATGACATAACAACGATGGCACCCCACTCCCTCCGGTTCATCAGACTGTATGCGTAGCAGATGAGTGCTCCTTTACTCGACAGGGCAATGAATTTGTTGCCACGATTTTCTTCTCACCGAATTCAACTAAACGTACCTCACTGACTGAAAATCACCGTCCTCATCGGTGGATCTACAAACAGAATTGGAACAGGCGCAATGAAGAAAAAATGAGTAGACAGCATTGATGCAGGTGAAACGGGAGAACACCGTTGGTGAATATCAGTTGCCGCATTTCGCTCTATATTGATGATGATGACAGAGTAAATTAATCGGTTTATCAGTTTTACTCCCTCTGTCGCCAATCGACAATGGGAAGAGAATCTGTGTTCAAGTTTTGTGGTCAGGACAACTGAATCATCCCATGCTGACTCCGATCGAACTACCTACTTCAGGTTGTAGGAAGTGTCTACTTTGCAATTATTTCAGTAGTAAGATAAGAAAAATGTAACGTTTGGGTAAAATTAAACATGCAGTATTGCAACCACAAACTCAACGCAGATGCTGTATTCTCGGTTAAAATCATCGCTGATACAAAACCCCTGGATTCGGTAACATTTTCTGACTCGAGTGTGGGAATGAATAACACATGATACACAGACCTAGTTTTCCAATTGAATTGCAAACCAGATCCATGCGAAACGATGGTATTTCCATTATGTTTTCCTAGGTACTGAAAAGTTATAAAAGGATTGTCCACGCTGTTGTGGTGCCTGTGCAGTTCTTCCTGAGAGGTTCGCAATTGAGAAGAGGATGTTGGGAATAGTGGAACATATACCACATCAGAAGTGTAACCTTATTGTTAGCCACCGGGAAATGCCACTTTTGAAAAGCATTGTTTAAGTAGAATTTACTAGAGATCAAGTCAGATATTCTGCATTTACCAAGCATACATATTCCGAAAAGGACCTATTTTAACTGTATGCAATAAATAAATGCTTACCCTGTACGGTCACGTAGATGCAACTATCGTCTGTAGGGATAACGAGAGACAATGAATGGTGTAAGCTTATGATCTTGGTCTGTTTTGTGTGCTCATTTCAGTCGTTTAGGAACGAGATCTGCATACAAACTATACTGTCAGTTTTTATCCAGATTTACATTTTTATTATAAATATATCAGAAAGTTGATGCTCATTAAATCCCATCAGATCTGTCCGTATTGGGGTCGGTCAGTAGCACAAATGAATAGTAAATTATAACGTTCAATCGCAGGTGCTAAACAATTAGATGTTTCAATGCTTCATAGAGCCGTGATTTGAATGAATAGATAGTTGTAAGTGAAAGAGGGTTCCAGGTATTGTACAAACTCGGAGGCTAAAAGAGTGAAGCTTACAGTCTAACTGATTGTTTTTGACCAAAAGTTTAAATAGATGACCCCTGAGGCAACCATTCCTGGATAGTGTTAGTAGAGCACTACAAGGGTGGTTAGGTTGATGCAGTATTTGATACACGAAGATCATGTCTCCCCGCATTCGACGGTATTCCGAAGAATGGAGTCTAAGAATAAGCAGACTTTCAACTTAAGTCTTGGATTGATAACCCTTTAACCATTTTAGTTTCTGTTCTCTGCGGACATTCGGGTGCGTTTTTGTCGCGAATTAGCCGTGGATTCCAAGCTTACATATCATAATTGGTGTGTGGTCCAATGTATGCTGATAGCCAGCAGATGATTCAGGTGCATGTGGAGACTGACCCCTGTGATACAACAATAAAAACTTGCATTTCTCAACATTGCATTCAATTTCATCAGTGGTAGACCATCGGTAAGCTGTTTCGAGAGTTTCCTGTAGGGTTTTGTAATCTTCAGAATGTTGTACAAATTTCCATGTTTTGGCGTCTATAGCAATTCATAGTCTCTCCTCTCCAAGGACAGCTGGTAGGTCGTTTATGAATGCTAGGGAAAACTTCTACTTAATAAGGCAGTTACATCAAGGTGGTAATCATGTCTAGGTCAGAGTTGAAGGTACTATAAAATTCCGAGGGTAAGTAACGTAAGTTAAAAATATGTTGCCCACAGTTACATAATAGAAGACACTAGCGACGATTACCTGTGTTCTTTTAGTTTTCCCACGGTTCACAATTCCATTATCAAATGAAATTTGTGTACTCTGCTGTGATTTCGATAAATCTGAAGGAGGCCAAAACTCGGAGACTTGAAGAACCAATTGGGCATGAATTGAACGCATTGCGCTCGTCACGGTTGCCCGGGTGAACGCCCCGAGTTATAATCTTCACTAAGACCACGTGGTAGGTGGAGTGATTCGGAGTCTTTTCTGAGGTAGCTCAGCAATGCAAAAGCCTTCACGAGCTATCAGAGGGGCAGTACTAACACTCGGAAGTAGGACTCGCTGTGCAATGGTTACCGCAATTTTGAAACGAAAGATCTATTGCTCTCCTACTGAATTGCTATGAAAAATGATCCCAAATATCTGGTTGTAGGCCACTTACTTATCTTCTTCATGGAGAAAAATGGCAGGGGATCTAAAATTACAGAAGTGATGAACGCACTTTGGGGTTTTGTAATTATTATTATTTTGGTATTTCTCAAGAATTCTGGACTCTCCATAAAAAAGGAACAGTTTCATGAATAAAGTACGTCAACACCGTCGAAGAAATAAATGGACGTCACAAACTCTCTCTTTATTTGTATATCATTTGGTTCCATTTGGTGTATTCACAGAAAAATCTAAATTGATCATATCACTTGTAAAACCTGTTCGTTGAACTTTCAGACGGAAAGACGGTTGATATTCACAAAACCACCTTTGGGACAGGTCAAATAATGGTCCATTCAGTACCATGTATTCTTTTCTTCCTCCAGCGTCTTTGGGGGCATCACTAACGATTGAAAACGGCTCTTATTTTGTTTTGCAAAGTAATGTCAGTAGTCCATTAAACCCTATCACCGCAGGGAACTTTCATCAAGAAAACTGCCCATTATCTACTAATAAGCTTGGCCATTATTCCGGTTGACAATTCCCTTTATCCAGGCGAATCTGTTCTTCGTTTGCTATTCTGCATCGATAACCGAATAATGAGCTGCCGTGATGAAATAGTTCAATGATTTCCTTTTTAGTTAAAAAAATTCTCTAGCAGATTTTCTGAGTTGATTGCTCACCACGATCGAATTGAGTTGTCACCAATCCAAGAGTGGTGCATATGTTATGGTGTAGCAAATTATGAATAATAATCGAAATTCACGTGACTGGATTACACTATGAAATAAAATCAAACTCAGGCCGATTCACTAGGTCCAGTAAGATGTGCACGTGTCCCTTCGCAAGCCAATTTGTTCTAACCGGTACCCTCACACAATATCAATTGAAGGACTGTTGTTTTCTTACAAAAGCCATCACCGTGTTGGAGAAACGAGCATAATATGAATGCTTTACGATTGTGAAAAAAGTTGAAGCTTATGAGTCATGCGATTTTCGTCAAACTCTGGTGATTGTACCACACATTACAGCTGCTTATCGGGTCATGCTGACAACAAAGAGCTGTTGGATCAATATCCGGTCTATCTGGTCTTTGCACGGCTCATTGAGAGTATTCATTTCAAATGATTGATTTTTCTCTCTTGCTATTGGTCGATACATTTGTTCACCGTCAGTGCTAGAAAACAAGATCATTTTCACTGATAATTCAAGTCAAGTCAAGAGTGCAATTTATCACTTCAATGAGGACAGAATTTTCAGTGAAAACAATGTTATCGCTTTTGCTTTGGCATTGTGCGCTATTTGAAAATGAGCTTCAAGATATGAAAAATAGTTACTGAGATGATGATGAATCGCAAACCGAGAACGCATAAAAGGATATAGAGAATTTCAAAGTGGAAATTTGCATTAGACTGTGTATAAGTTCGTTTGATATTCGCTCCTTAGAAACCAACAAACGTGAAAGGTAAGGTACAACGGAGATGTGAAAAGCAGTGGTATGAGTATATAAAGGTTTAAATTTATTGCGGGGGACAAAAGTTGAAATGGAGCTAGATAGAGCTGTGTGTAAGGGATGTGACGCATCGGACAAGATGGAGTCACACAAACGGTCACACGCATTCAGGTGTTGGTTGACAATGGAATCAACCAGCTCCGCATACGATACAGCTCCATGTCTAGAAGTGATTTTCAGGGAGCGTCTAATTAATATGAAATCTTTAGACAGTAGACCGGGAAACAACGGGGGAGCAGTAGATCCAATGGCATAAAACGCATGAGAAAATAAATTTGGAGATGATGTACAATGACACCCTCAGATGCCGAAGGTGTGAAGTATGAAAGGTCAACTTTTTGAGCGATGGAAATGGTTGTGATAGCCAGCAAAGAGCATTGGACAGCTGGTTCGTCCTGTTTGAGACTCGTCAGCAGTGCGTACCGAATGGGCTTATCCAAACATTCACCATCCAAAAAGTCAACATTTTAACTAAGAAATGTTTGTTCTACGTGATAGGACCATTTGACGTCAGCAGACACGAAACATCCAATATATTTAACTTTTAATTTATTGATCAAGATGTTGGGAACAGATTATCCAGAAAGAGTTGATGGCCTACGATCAATGGAAAACCAAACTTTTTGGGGTTTAAAGAAAGGTTAACACCATCGGACCATTCAGAAATGGAACTTATGGCTGGTTGAAGGGTTGTTGTTGTGAGATGCACCACCAACTACTACGGCATCGGCATATTTAAAAGTAAAAACATTTGGGGTGACTGGCAAATTTTGGATATAAAAGGAGAACAGAAAAGGAGATAAAATTGCACCCTGCAGTAACAGTAGAAGACTTAATACCATTGAGACAAGTGAAATGACATCGGTCGGTAAAACAGTCGAGCATCCAATTCAGGTATTGTTGTAAAGTGAAATTTAACAATCGAGAGACCGTATTTCGTGCATCATTGTGGGGGAAGTCAATAGAACTTGTATACTGTAGCCTGGTGACACATCAATGCGTCATAGTCGGAAAACAAGACGAAGAGCATGGTGTACAGCCTGGTTTTCAGGAATTTGAACTCATAATAATGCAAAACAATATAAACCACTAGTCAAAAGTAAAAATATTTTTTCCAAGAGAACCTTTCACCTTGAAAGTTGATTGAAGTTATTTTTCTTTTCAGACCGCATTTGGTGTGTTAAATCATCCCAGCCGGACCTTACCGACGATGAATCGGTTAGAACAGAGAGCTAGAAACTCACTCTGTAGTTCTCAATCACAAAAGTGAACCGCCAAACCGGACTGGTGTGTTAATCCGTGCCTGAATGACCCAGACGATGCAATATACCGCAGAAAACCCAATCCATGCCTTTCTCATAAGTCTGGAATGGACTGCTGGCGGTAGATTTGGTTTCCCCTAGGAAATCTATTTCAAACGTGGTGCTGTGATTCTGTTTCATCTGGTTGACCTGGGGATTCTCAAACCAATCCGTTTCGAAACAACATTGACTTATCAAAATAAGTCGAGTGATTAACGGAACTTTATCGTCAGGGTTTTTTAATACTTTTCCCGTCCCCTAAAATTAGTTTCTGTGCGTACTAAAGCTTGGTCGCTTCATAGGTCAGAAATGCATGCGTGCATGTGCTTGTGTGTGACGTATACGCTGACTTGTACAGTTATTCAACCGAGGGAAGCTTCCCTCAATTTGTTCCACAGGCCCCATTGCTAACTAAAAATGACTAAGCGTTTATTTACCAAGTTGGTAAAATGCGACCACAAAATAGATCGTGCATTTTTGAAAGAAAATCATCATCATCATCATCATCATCATCATCATGGAAAGATTAGAGAATATGAAATGTCAGCCGAAAAATACATGCTTACCAACAGTTCCCACCACGTAACGTGAAGTGGCTGTAAATGCAGAAGAATCAGAGTTTCGACGGTGTTCTATTCAATAAATCACTAATGATTTGGCAGCAACTTATCGTTTCACAAATTATACAAGTAATTTTATCAACACAGCTGTTAGGACTTAGATGCAATATGGTTTATTCAGTAGCATCCCTACTCGAAATCACCCCAATAGGATTGTATTGTACTCACAAACACCACAAAACGACTTTAATTCTGAACACAGTCTGTCACAGACCAATTGAGCTGATCCCATGTGGAAGCTGTCTATTACTTTATATTTATTGAAAGGAATATACAAAGCGTTGCTGCATACGCGACAATTTATCGATTAAATGAGTCTTAAATAACGGTGGGCTTCAAGCTAAACTTTTAAAACCTTACAATTTTCCAAGACCTAAGCATAGAAGCAAGGTCAATTGGCGACTTACGTTTCCCATCTTCATAGATTTGTGGACCTTTGTCTAAACAGAAACAGAAGTAAAGCAAAACGAAAATCATTTTTCAGCTAAAACGATGAAGGGAAGCAAATAATAAGAACAGAAAATATGCCATTGGTTTATCCGGGCGTGGACCATCCTCGTTGTTGCAGATGAGTATTTGCAATGAATACTTGAATAAAATCGCATTCTGCTCTTTTTACGGAAAAAATGATAATTTTATTGCGTAAAATGTTTGCTCATATTCTCATATCTTCACACGTATAAGAAGGCCATATATCTCTAGAAAACTGTCACTATGACCTACTGGAGTTGTGAGCAAGTTGTATGAAACTGAATCCATTAATGTACATTTCGATCCATTCGGAGAGTTATCGACTCAAATGGATTGCGAAAATCACGCCTGTAACTTTCTCGCGATTTACAGATCTCGTGATCTGAAGACATGAGAGACATTTCACCAAGCTGGTCAAATTGCACCTCACTCCCAAGACTTGTTTTGTGTGCAGTTCAGTCCGAATGTTAGTTTAAGCTTCTATGTCTGCAGGCGGTTCCATCGGGTCGAGCTCGTTCGATATTCATCTGTTCTAAATTTTTAAATGAAACATAGAAGAACTTCTGTCCGTGGTAAATAGGAAATCTACTCAAGTGGTTGGACGAGTTTTGTCAAGATCCATAGGCCTGCTTATCCCTTACCGCTATTATCGGTAAAAGCCTTCAACATCCAATCGAGGTTTTCTGCCATGCTGCTTCAAAAAGGGTTTGTTGGAACCTATGGCAAAAGTACACATATCACCCGGGTGTGTCGTGATCTCTTCTTGTCTGTTGTGTGTGCGTGTGTGCACGTACTCCTGAAAAGTTGATTGTGGAATCGCTTCCTTTGTTTTCACTGTCCTTATTTATAAATGACCAGTTCTGTTGGTGGCCGGCTTTCAGGGTCTTCGTTTATAACTATCGTGCATTTTAGGATAAAAGCGCACACTTAACCATCAAGGTAAACTGTAAATTGCTTCAAGAGTGGTTTCCAAAGGCTTTGCTATCGCTGAGGAATGAATGTGTTGGATTGTGACTGGTTCTCCTACCTTTTCAACTCACAAAATGCTATCATGAGACTAAGCGCCCCCTTTAATCTATTGAGGAAGCATTATTGAAGGTCTTTCCTCCAAAAGTGGAGGAACCGAGCCAGTAGCTAGGACTGCAATCTGGTAGATAAACCGCCGGCAGTTCACTAAACGTATTTGGCAAAATATTTTGGTTTCCATTGGATAAAGAGGAGGCATGAAAATCACCCATCTACCTGGATCGAGTCAACGGTCTAATTTGGCCTAGAGTAGTATTGGGCTCCTTTGACGTTTTACTCTCTCGAAGGAACGTATCATAGTATGATATGGCCCCACTGGAGTGCGGTTCTCACACGCCATCCTACTGAATCGCAGAGCAGGCTTTGAACGGCCGAAGTTTCCGGTTGTAACTCCTCCATCCACTAGCAAAATTCAGATGCATTTCAATTGTTATAACGATTGGTGTACTGTGATTTTTTTAGAAGACAGACTGCACACATATAAGTTATGTATAAAGATATGTATCGGTAAAAGAGGATCATTGCTTGAAATTTCTACCCCATTTCAGTAGACGAAGCCTCACGAAATTATGCTCAACTCGAACAATGGAGTTCACGTCTCGTTGATTCCGACGAAATCATCCGGGTTCAGCTAGCGAATACAACCGAATCGGGCGTTACATAATAAGTCAGAAGTCTAGTTCATGCTCTTCTGAGACAGGATCAAGTGCCAGCTGGAGGTGAGGGCGTGGGGAGACGTCCGAAACTAAATTGGATGCATAAAATGAACAGTTACTGAAATAATGTTTGTTAATTGGAGTGAAAATCGAATAATTATGGGAGACTTGCCGATAATAATTGGGTTTCCTGCAATTGGCGATAGTAATCGATTAGGTTTTAATAAAAAATCACTTACGGATAACACACCTTCTAAGTTTGCAATTAAAGTCAGACAAGCAAAAATGCATTTTCCTACCGAACGTATCCATATGAACCGCTGATATTACTTTTTTCTCCTACGTGAGTTGCTCAATCATTCTGCTTGGAACTATATAATCTACATTTATGTTTTGGAGCACTTGAATACATGAACTTTTGCATGTTCTACTAAGCCTTAAACAGGAAGCGCCTACGGTTTATTCCCCGTTCATGACGAGCTCCATTGAATATTGAAAAGACAAACGAGCAAAAAAGTTGCTTACAAAAATTAATAAATCAAAGGAAACATATGCGTTTGAATGATTATATTTTGATCTTCCGTACTGTAGATGGCTATAATCAGTATTACCCCTTGTGAAACTCAACTCAGTTTCTATAGTCAAGTCCCTACACTGACCCAGTTCTCGAAACGTTCAATTTTCTTCTACCACCACTTCCACCGGTAAAGGGTTCCAACGTTAGTCGTACTTGTCACCTGACGGTGTATGATGAAATATTCCGCATATACCTAAGTGTGACTGTACCCACTTAGTGGAAAATCCTTCTGCTTCAGATTCACTTTGTGAACGACGTGATACATGCAGAAAATGTCAACTGCAGAAGTCTGCGCGACATCTGTGGAAACAACCTTGGCAGTTCCCGTCGCTCGTTCTCGCTAAATCTTCGTGATCTTGGGATGATTCGAATGGTATCTCACTGTACCATCCACAACTTCACAACCACCGAGGCCGCTATCTGGTATGCCACAGCTCCTTACTACTCAAGGCATGGCCAAAGTGGTATGTTGCAAGCTTAACACTTTATGGGTCAGCATACTACACCAGAGTACTAAGCGTGTTCTGGACCAAGGCACACAAGACCATACTGGTAAAGTGTGAGCACGGCCTTTCAATAATATAAAAACTTTCCAACAACCATAAAAGTGTTACAATTTCCATATCTCGAAGAAGTGCATTGTATACCCGGTTAAACCCAAACGGTAGCATTAACGTTGACTATCGACAGGTTTGTTTGGGTGCACTGTTTGAACACACAGAGTGATGTTATGATACCATGTATACCATACAGAATAAAAAGCGTCGTATGCACACAGAGACCTGATTTATGCACCTTAATACATGACCATTCACGTACCATCAGCACCGTAAAATATTTGCGGTTCTTCATCTAAAATGACGAAATACGAGAAATCCATCGTTTTGGAAATAATCAATGAAAATAAAAATGTTCACAATGAATATTTGGTATGAATAGAATAGAATCTTAGTGGTAAGTTATTTCCAATAGTGCCACTACAAATCGCGGTATTAAATCAAAATGATGTAATTAACATTGCATTTGGTTTGTGAATAAAATTAATTAATTAATTGTTAATCGTAATAGAAATATTTTTGATGACCGGCCAAAAGCACGGAACAGCTTTTCTGTCTTGTTTGGGACTCGTTAGAAGTGCTTATATATGCGTTCCTGACCCCGATTTTGAAACTACGTACCTTAGGGTTGTAGGTCATCACAGGGTTTTCTGTCGTATTTAACTGTATTTAACTACAGAGGAATAAGGGACATCTCACGGGGTGAAACCCAGACCCACGGTCATTGAAGTGTGAGGTACATGGGATAAACCGAATAAGATAATTCAAGCTTTCAGCGTCCAAACGTTACTTCACGGTTAAATTAACTATGAGCTGATTATTTAATTTTGATGAAGTGATTATTATGTGGTCAAGGAAATATGGTTGAGGGAAATAATGATGAATGCGAAACCTGAAATCAAGTGGTCGGATCTTAAAAGGCAATCACCTGGGCCGCGCTTTATCTGCATGTGAGTTGATAGCTAGCCGTCCCTACGCTGAGCAACAGAAGCATCTCACCCCATCCCACCTCGCCCGTCAGAATGGTACGCCTGGAGTCTGATTTAATGCGTAACTTGGACTTGTGACGTAGCCAATCGTGTGCATACTGTGCATACTTCTCCCTTCGTCGATTAGTGACTTTCGTAGTTGTGACGTAATAATACTACGGTGCATTAAAACTACCACTGTCTTCTCTTTCCATCTGGCAATCCGTAAGCGTTCTTATATCTCCTCTATTTAACGGAGAACTCGGATACTCTTTTAATCGATAATCAATGTTAAAATATTGATTCGGATTCTATATCCTTAAGTTACACTGAAAGACCATCAACAACGGTCACATCCGATTTGGATTCCAGTGCCAGACGGGGTTTGGAGGGTGCGGACTGATTAGCTATCACTTATGTTCAATAAGAAATGACTCTGAAGATCGGTTTTCATACCGCTTCGGAACCAAGGCAGCCAGTAGAACCGGAGGATGTGAACGAACCGAATCATGTCCCGGGTACGATAAGTTGCACAACAGACGTATTTTGGACCTACGGTTTAGATATGAGTCGGTCGAAAACGGTTATTTCAATGTATCTTGGGTTGTGCAGTGCCCAGAATGCGTTTGTTGTGCTAAGATCGAAGCCCGATCGAAACACGCGGAAAGAGAATTTTTCGAGGCTTGGCACTCTTCAGTCAACTCAATAAACAGGCACCTCAAACTGGATCACGTGTACAAGCCAATGCAACTGAAGGATCAAATGACTTAACAAAAGAGGTCATGCCGTGACCCGAGAACGGAACAAAACCGTAATCCGGACGAAGGGACATACTCCTCCCACCCTCAGCCCCGCGCTCCAGTTTAACGGTGAAGGGAGTCCAACAGAGTGAGAACAAGAGACACAAAATAATCGGTGGAGAAGAACACATATATAAACGAAACGGTACAAGCAGAACACTGTCAGTTCACAAGTACTGATGATGTCACCTCGGCTGGTGATGAAGCATTGGCAAGCTCGAGGCGAAGAATCGAAATGGAATGTTTCTTATTTTTGGACAGAACATTCATCTTCCAGATCCAGAATGGAGTTCATTGCTCCAAATAAAATTGTATAATGAACTGTTTTGTTTTCTTCATGCCTATTTATCTATTTTTTCAATGAACGGAACCGCATAGGCGTAAGTGTCCCCGATTAAAATGAATTAGCTCGCTCCTCTTTGCTCTATGTTCAGAAAAGTTGTTCCTCGTGAGCAGCATTTACTTACCAGAGCTTACTGTGTACTGGCCACTTAGGCAGGATTGAGTTAAATTGGATATTAGTATAGAAGATTGCTGTTCACGTTCGAGCTTCCACACGACTTTCGGTATCATTGATGCCCCGGTTCTTTGCTGGTTGGAACCTAGCTTTATGAATTGGGTCACTAGATACATTTCGTTAAAAAGGTGTTACATCTTATTTCAGACGTACTAGAAACTGAGAAAAAGAATCCGTGAGCAAACAATAGTTTTCGGATACTCCAAGCCGTGCTGCTACATAGTGCGTAGTGGAAAACTTTCTGCATGATGATAGCCATGGGCTCAATTTAAGGTCATTATTCGGAGACAGAGAGTAAGGGATGTGTAACTCCGGAAACCTTAGTGCGGTCGGAATGGGTGTCTGGGAATGTGACTGGTCACCATTCCCTTGCACCTCGAGAAATGCTCTCACACGAACAAGCGTCTCAACTAGCCTCTGCTGAAGAAGCCCTACTCACTGTCTTCCGTTGCGGAGGGGTTTTCCCACCAAAGTGATAGCACGAGAAGCCAACATCCGGGACTATAACCGGGTTGATGGGCCACTGGTAGTTTACCTAGGGGAGTTGACCAAAAACCCTGATTCCAAATCAACCAAATAGAGACATACGAACCACACGCACACCTTTCTGGTAGCGGTAGTGATCATCAGCTCAATTGGACATGGAGGTGTACTGGGCACCTTGGACGTTTGAATCTGTCTGAAGGGCGTATGATCCAACCAACTGGACACCGGCCCCCAATGAACTGCCGACTCTTAGCTCCGTCCTGTTGTCCAGCAGGTTTGGCTTACTAGCCAAAGGCTTCGAGTGGGAACCCCGAGATTATCCTCCTTCCTCGACCACAGTAAACGGGAAGTAACGTGCCCACACATTCTCCAGATTTCCTTTTGTTCGTATATTGTGGAACGTTTACCAGTTCTCTGTAATTGAGTACATGTTGAATAATAATAATTATAATAACTCGCATTTCACTCACAGTTACTGGTAAATGGTGGTGTGGGATAACTGATATTGACTGATTCAAACTGGCCATCCTTCAGACTTCATTTTCACACACATTCCTCAGCCGTTACTACCAACTAAACACTCGAGCGTTGCTCTTATTAGAGCGATTAAGTAGTGCCTATTCAACGTCCCGTTCGGGATTTGAACTCCAGACCGGGTTGATTGGAAGAGCTGATGAACGTGTTTGTGAAGGTGAAGTCTGAAGGATGATCAGTTCATATCAATCTACCAGAAACTCTCTAGAAATTTCGGTGATTAGAGTTTCCTGGTTCACTTACTGACAGATAGTTGAGGGTTTTCTCACAAGTTATCAATAAAGGTAGACATCCACTCGGTAACTCTGAAATCACCAAAGTATAATGTTTCGTCGGACTTCAAAGTCTAACACAATTGAGGGAGACATATATCCGCGAACGGCAAGCGGCATTTCAATTAGGATTAGATTCTATCGATCAAATCTTCACTCTACGCCAATTCCCTGAGCTACACCATACACATCGTCGACCAACAGTTGTCTTGTTCCTTGACCTAAAAGAAGCCTTCGACTCAGATGACCGCGAATCGCTTCAGGGTTCTTTCCTGCGCAGAGGAATGCCGCAGAAGTATGTTAACATACTGTCACTGTATTTGCATACGTATGGTACTGTGATGGTATACGGCGAGCTGGCTAGGCCGTTCGTAGCTAGCAGCGGTGTTCGTCAAGGGTGCCCCCTTTCGCCGTTCCTGTTCAATTTCGCCATAGATGAAATAACGTTAAACGCACTAAGTGGTCTTCAAAATGTAGATATTAAATAGGCAGCTGGAGAAAAGCTGTGCTATTTGGAGTACGCTGACGACATCGTTTGGTTTTTCGAATGTACGGAGGATGCACAAAGAGCACTTGAGAGATTAGCAAGTTCTGTCGCTCCGTTCGGCACGTGCGTTACAGCTTTAAAGTGCAAAGTGATGCTACAAGACTGGGTGTCACCGAGTTCTGCTCTGAAACTAGACGGTCAGGAATTGGTTTCAGTTAACTGCCTCTCGTACTTGGTTTGCTGCTTGACGATCTACGGTGGCACATCAAAGGAGACAACCGCGAGCATTTCCAAGGTTTGAGCAGAGTACGTAGGATTAAAACACCTGTGGTGACGACTCGACATTTTACCGAAGCTAAAAAGTGGCGTACACTGCTACACTGTAAGATCAATTCTGTTTTACGGTTGAGAAATTTGTGGGTAGAAGACATTCGTTGGTTCGTGGTTTTTGATAATCGATGACCACGTAGTATAACAGAGGTGGAATGGATTGAACAGGTTAGTAACCTAGCAGTAAGTTGTCGGGTTTTTTGGAATGCATCGTACACGAGCTCGCTATCGCATCGAATTCTGATCCATAGGCTCCTTTGGTTTCAATCCTTTTGCGTATGTCTAACGGTTGCCTAACACACCATGCTTTACTTGCAGTGATCGCTGCATGCTGCAGAAAGCCATGTGGAGGCCAGCAGATAA
>UZAN01048911.1:1443-17249 GCA_900618425.1 Echinostoma caproni | reverse complement strand
CTGTAAAAGAGAGGCGTCTGTATCCCAGATGGCGACGTCATCGGCGTACAATGCAATTCTTGAGGGTACTTCATCGGTTACGTTTTTTGTATGATTGAGGAAGATAATGTGGCCTAGAACGGATCCTTGGGGAAAACCGGTCGTGATTGAAGATGGGGAGGGGGCTGTGATGGAGATTTGTTACCCCAAACAGCAGACGAGCGATTCGAGAGGAAGCCTAAAATAAGTGCTAGAAAGGAGTCTACAATCCAGAGTGCAGCGTGTTTGTGGAAAAGAGGATGTGCGGGACCTTGTTAAAAGTCTTCGTAAAGTCAATGCAAGCGGCATGAGAGATGTTGTCGAAATCATAGGCATTGGTCAGGCTATCCATGACAGTCAGTATCTTGGTGATGCAAGACCTGCCAGGTAGAAATCCGTTCTGGAAACGAGAAAGAAGGTTATTGATCTTAAAATGCTTTAAGACTTTGTCTTTTATTTGACGCTCGAAAATTTCGATGGGATGCTGGTCAGGGAGGTGGGACGGTAGCCAACAGGGAAGTGTCTACCGCCTTTTTTGTGGATATATCGAGCGTCCAGATTTCCTTCGGTTTTAAGCCACGTGTTAAATTCTGCTGTCACTATGATTGTCAAATCTTCAGCTTTCTGTGTCGTTCCTGGTGGAAGACCGCCATGAGAGGCAGATCCCATGTACTTGACTACTTGGGCACTTTTCCTATGTCCCTCCCGAATTCCTCTCTCCCATTAGATCTTACAAACGTGGTGTCGTCCGCAAATATATAGCCAGGCGAGCCAAGGCGTTCAGGAAGATTATTGATGTAGAAGATGAAGAAGAAAAGGAGTGAACCTACAACTGATCCTTGAGGAACACCACTAGCAATAGTTTTCAATGGCGAGTTCTCTTCCCCGATCCGAATCTGGGAGGTCCGATCGGTCAGGAAAGCTGTTAGTCACTTTTGGACGTTTCCCCTATCCCTAGAGCATCTATCTTGGCCAAAAGTAAGCGATGACATACTGAGTCAAGTGCTTTGCTACAGTCCAGATAGCATTCTTCCACTTCTTTACCCTCATTCAATCTCGCTGTGACATCATCTAAGAAATCAACAGATTGCTAAGACTAGATTTTCCCTTCAGGACCACATGCTGTGCCGTAATCAGCAAGCGGTGCTGAGTGATGTATTCACATAAATGCGTTCTGATAATTCGCACTGGCGCTTTGCACAAGATGCTTGTGAGACTAACTGAACGATAGTTTTCCACCTTTTGCCTCGGCTCTCTCTAGTGTATGGCGACCGAAATCACCGTTTTCCAGTCCTGTGGTATCCTGCTCTGCTCTAGATTTATGTTGTACAGGTGAAAGAGTGGGTCTCCTAGAACCTCAGCTATATCTAAGATTGGGTGGATACCATCTGGTCAGAAGGATTTGGTGGCGTTAAGTTCACCAAGAGTCCTACGCACCTGTTCCAGCCCCAGGTGTATTTCGGGGATACGCGGTCCAGAGGTGTGGAGTCCAGGTTGTATATTGACGAGTTGATCTATCCTATGTACACTTTTGAAGTATTCCTTAAATCGCACTGCTATATCCATCTCATGGGTTACTACTTCTCCATCTGTCAATATCAGAGGCCTTATCTTTTCAATGAATCCTCCCTTAGATNCCCTTAGATTGGACATAATGGTAGTACCTCTTTGGCTGGTATTTGGCACAATTTGCCAACTTGGGCTCTTGTTTTCGTCTGAGCTCCCGCTGAAAGGCCACTACTTTGTTTCTATCCCTGGGTTACTGCGCCCAGGATCTGTGGCTGCCGGTTCACCTATAGGTATGCCAGCTCGTATTGCTGCGCTGCATCGCTCTCCTAATCGCTGGGCTCCACCAAGGTGGTTTGCTTTTCGCTGCCCGGGTTTTAGGGGAGCAAAGTCATCTTGTGGGAGCAAGATATTTGCCTTGATCAGGCTCCAATGTTGGTCTATAGAGTCATTTTTGTGGATAGGAGCCCACACTAGCTCCGCAGCTCGAGCCATCAGCCTTGTCGCATCTATCATCCATTAGTTCCTGGACACCCTCACATTTCTTCTTTGGTGCATTAGACTCACTACTGTGGAGAGAACGACGTGGTCGCTTTCACCAAGCGGTGGATGGAAGTTATTGTTTGTCAAATTCCTCTTCCTCGTCGTAATTCTTTGGTTCAGTAGAGATGGCCTATCTCTATCCCTGTACCTAGTGCACTTTCGGACATGTTGCTGTAGAGCCTTCGAGTGCATCCATTATAAGAATGCACTCCCCGGTGTTCCTGTTGACGCCCACTCAACCTCCCAATCTTTTTTGGGGGAATTAAAATCCCCCAATATACAAACTCCTTGTGAATGTCTGTATAAGCTATTTACGGCGCCTAGGATTGCCTGGTGTTCCGCGATGGTGTATTCCGGGCTCCTTTAGAATCTTGCTATTCTTGCCCCCTCGAAGGTAGAACAAGCAAAATTGAGCACAACTGAAAATATCGGGTGCACCGCGCTTTTTTGTCTTCATGACGGGGTTTATCCTGTTTGTCTAGGATAGCTACTCTATCCCTCCCGTGTACCCCCTTTCCTGTCCTCTCTGTGGACTGTGAACTGGCTTAAGACAGGTTCTAGTATGTGGTCGTCCTGCGTTAGACACGTTTCAGACAGGACAATGACTTCAGCCTTTATTCCAGAAGTCATTGTGGTCACCTCTCCCCACTTACTCCTAATACCGCATGCATGGGTGTACAATAGTACCAATGCTTTCCTGTCCCCTAACGAGTGGTGTTTTTCACTGGGATTTTCCCTTCGGGCNATAGACAGCCTGTTTTTTGGCTTATCTATGGTGTCGGCTGCTACTGCGACTACCGTTTCCTCTTACTCGGGGAGATTGAAAACGTATGCTAGTACCGGTGGTAATATTGGCGGGCCGGATGCGGAATTATTTGATTCTTACTTATTATTATTCCATTGGAGTCTCATTTCATAAAGTGAGATGCTCCAAGATGTCCTCAATTATTTCCACATTTGGGTTTACTAAGACCCATGGTGTCCTGGGCAGTTGCTTTAGCTTATCCGCAATTTGTTCTCTTTCCTTCTTGTAAGTTAACGGTCTTCTATTAATTTCCGTGACTTGGGGTTTATCAGGGACTATTTTGTATCGCCCTTTAGTGGCATTCCACACTAAGTCTGCTCGCGATAGTAGCATATCCCTATCTAGCGTTCTGGCGAATTCCACCAGCATGGGTCTAGCGGGTGCTTGCAGTGCTTGCGGAGCTGGTGTTTTCCACCTCCGAACCAGGTGTCATCTCCTAATTGTTATGTTTGGCGGAGCTCCGGCTAACCTGAGTATGTCATGGACTCTATGCCTGTCCATTTCCCTACGGGCCTTTGATTCCTTTGTATTCGGCTCCTCATTGTTAAAAATGAGGAGGTTTCTGCGAAGTTCAACTTCGGGGATACTTACNTACCCGCCCCAGGTTTCGACCTTCGGTGTGGCTTGCGATGGTTTACACCCTGACGTACCTTGAAGTTGATAAAAAGTAGCGGCTTATGTAATGGTGTGGACATCACTACTATCTTCAGATCCTCGACAAAAATATTTGCTAAGAACTCTCTTGCTGTGGTTTCCTCTTTTCTTGGCTTGAGACGACCTAAGCGTAAAATCACAAGGTTCCTCTGGTTGGTTCCAACTCTTCAGGGCTCATAAAATGCTCACGGCTCGGTTTGCATCTGGCCTCTCATTTCCGCTTCGCGAACGCAGACCTAATCGCGTCCTTACACTGATCACAAATCCGCTCTACCTAGCTACTTTCGCAAAAGAATGCATAGCGGTCTTTGGCAATGCCTGAACAACCAGGATGTGCTCAACTTTTACAGGCTTCACATTCGAGTCCCTTAACCACCCTATTCCTGCAGCTGTCCTTCAAACAAGAATAGGATATTCGCGTAACTACAAGTAAAGGTAATCAAAATATAAAACAGTGATACGGAAAATGACAGACTAATGCGATACGTAAAAGCGTTCCACAGAAACAAGTGAAGCAATCTAAATGAATGTGCACGAAGTTTTGAACTACCTCTACTTCCTCCTCGATCTTTCCTTGATCAAACGACATTCTCTTGTTACAAGTTGCACAAATGTTTAGTGTTTCGCCTCCCGAGTAAATAACCGAGCAATGCGTAGCCGAATTCGGAACCCAATCGTCAATAAAACGAACGATCCAGCAAGTATCTACGGTACTGCATTAATAAACGATCAAATAAGCAAATAAAATCTGTAAAAACCTCCAAGTAATCTCAAAACAACTTGAAAACAAGAGCCAATTGTTACTGTGAGCGTAATTCAACAAATCTGAATGGAGGAAACTGAGTCTGAATAAGAAAATTACGCTCACCGTCACGCTGCACTCAAACGAGTCAAATGTGAGCGTTCAGGTCGCGAATAAAACAAATAGGGTACGAATGAAGCAGTAAAACAAACAAAGTCAGACAGTGGGATCGATGTGTAAATATACAAGGGAGGTGGAAGGTCAAGTGTCTATGTATGTATGAGTCGGATGGTATTAGGTGAATGTTGCGTGACAATTACGACTTGCGGAATCAAGGTGGAATGGCTGGGCATCACAGGAGGGATTTCCACAGATCGATTAATACACGCGCTGCTAAGTGCTCTTTGACCGAGCACTGTAAATAATTACGACCAAAGAACTAGAAAACCAAAATTCAGAACACATTTTAGCTTCAATTTGTGGCAATTTAACTTTACTTTTACGATCGAAACTATAAGCGAATCGGATCACGTCAAGAATTTCAACCGCGCATTAACACACCAAAAATTCAGGTTCCACAAGACTGAATATGGCCACGACCAACCTAGTATCCATATTTCCTTCGATGGTACGTTCATTAGGTGGGCACCAAGCTCTGCTAATATAAGAATGAGAATTAGGATTTTCGTTCATCAAGTTGGCGAGTGAATTGTTAGACGTGAGCGTTCCATCAAGTATACCAAACAATTTGGGAAATGGCAATCGAAACATGTCTTGTCTTGAAGTCTTGAAGTCATTCTCGCGTTCGAGGTTGGCGACAATATTATTAATAAGCGTTACAATGTGCTATAGCAAATGAGCTAAAGCATAAACATAAAAAGGTTATTGTAGTTTTTGTTTGTTTTGTTTTTTTAACTTCATTTTGGTTTTCCTCTTTTTGAGGAGGTTTTAATAGGAGGCCATTAAATAAAGATACTCATCAAGTTGAGACTTGAATGACGCTTTGCGTTTTGAAGAGACTGTCTCTCCTGGCAGTGTGTTCCAGTGTGAAACTACCTTGAAAGTGAAGAAAGGTGTGCAAAGGTGGTGCGGGGTTGAGGATTTTACATTTTTTCTTATGATTTCGTGGTACCTTCTTGGGGGCTACAGTGAAGAACTTACCTACCAGACCCGAGGCAGAGGTTGTAAAGGAGAAGTAAGTCAACCCTAATTCGACTGACCTCCAGAGGATACAGACCAAACTCCACTAAACGGTCAGGATACGAAGGTGTGGTGAACCAGACGTACGTAACCGTATTCCAAGCACGACTAAGTACAGTTTGATGTCATACAATCACCGTTCAGGAAGCTCCGCCAATAGTACACCGGGCGAACATAACATCCGAGCTAGTAGATGTGATGCGTTGGCGCAAACGGTTACGTGATTGGACGACGGTCCTTCAACCAATGATATCACCTATTAATTTCTATAAAACATGTTCTAATTCTATCAGTAAACCAAAGCATTTGCTGCTATTAACTCCTCGTGTATTTCATTGGTATCCGCATTTCGGGTTGGAGCTCATCCAGTTCTGAGCATCACAGCACAGGTTCTTTTATTCCTACATTCAGCACTACTCCGGTTACCACAGGAAGGGTTGCATTATTACCACCACTTTTGTTGCCGCGCTTTGAACTCGTTCAGGAGATTCAAAATCACAGATCAGGCTGGAATGAACAACTTGACTACCACATTCTAGAAGGGGATGGATATTGGTGCCATAAATACGTGGCAAGTCTCTTGGTGATATGAGGAAAAGACCCTCAAAAAAGGTGAAAAACACGAAAGGCAGGTTTGCTCGCTGACCGTTTATGGTGTGTAAAAGAAAGGTTGCTATTTAACCAGGAGTCTGTAACCTTGTGCAAACTGGTACGCTGAAGAGGTTGCATACCACTTATATGAAACGATACAGTAGGGGAGTTCCTAAAAGCCATGCCTATACACTTGTCATCATTGATGGGCAGATTCACTTCAACGAGCCAGTGTTTACCAGCATCAATGAATGCTAGTAGCGTGCACTTATCTGTGCCCCAGGTAGTGACATCATCTGCATACATAGCTACGTTTGCAGGTAATCCACCAGGTAGATTGCTAATATAAATAAGGAAGAGAAGAGGATCGCGAACAGATCCCTGAGGGACACCTGTTGTAAAAGGACTAGGTTTGAATAGTGTACCGTTAACACTTACAGTAAAGGTGCGGTGAGAGAAAACTGCAAATGAGTGATAAAAGAGGATCAGTGATTATACATCTGGCTGACCTGCAATAATAATAATAATAATAATGTATATTTCACGAAACCCGTGAAGCATGCACAACGCATGATGATATGTTCAAAATAATCATATGTACAACGACAGTACAGGTAAATGGATAAACTGCTTGGGAGACGTACATACTGGAGATGGTGGAGGAGCAGAACGAAAACGCTGTGTAAACGGAACACAAAGTGGACAAGGTCACAAACGTTGGTGTGGAGGATAAAAGAATGTGCTGTATAAGCAAATCAATCGAAATTGAAGTAACTGTGACCCCTTTATCGTGGGGAAACGGAGTGCAGCTCTAATGGGAGAAGATACGAAGAGGTAAAATGTCGGACAATAGACGGGGAAAATGGATATGATTAAATAGGAAGGATTACAGCGAGTTCATATGTTTGCCGGGATGCGGACGCATGCAGACAAAACCGTTGAAACAGCCAGGCCCAGCATCCACTGCCAGGGCCGAAATTTTCATTGTGGGTTTAGACTCCAAGCCTTCGACAGGTCCAAGCCAACCGAATCTGGAACAAAAGAGTCATACTGAACAGTATGGGGTAATACCCAGCTGAGAAGGGATAAGAAAAGAGACAGCATGTCACAAGGCAATGGGCAAAGTGTAATAATAAAGATGGTATAAGCCTATATATATACTTGTATATCTACAGCTAGGTAAGCACACGTAAAAGCGATTTAAAAACCGATAGGAATGCAGGGAAATAGACCACCAAGTTTGGCCAAATCACTCAGGTGACATCGAAGTTAAGGATAGTTCTGCTGATGAATAAGTGATCCCAAAATTTCTAGGAGTATGTACCAGGGTGGAATGTGTTCCACAGATACAGAGTTGAAGCTGAATTGGTGAACTGATACAGATTCGGTTTTGAAAGTGGTCACAGCTACCTGGTTTGCATGTGCCACGAAGTTCAGTCAAAAGATTCGAGTGACAGCGAAGTAACGGGTAGGTCTGGTATTGAATAAGTGGTCACAATACTTCTAAGATTATGTACCAAGGTGGAATGCGTTCCACAGATACAGAGTTGAAGCTGAATCGGTGAACTGATAGAGGTTCGGTTGAGAAGGTGATCACAGCAACCTGGTTTGCATGTGTACTGCCAGAGAAGAGAATATGTCCACCCATCTCTTAAACAGTGCAGTCCATTAGGACTATTTCCTATGGAAGGCGGTTCCAATTGTGGACTATCCCATTGCTGAAAAAGTGCTTGCGCATGTTTAACCGACACCTCTGCTTCATGAGCTTGAACTCGTGTCCCCTAGTGCCGTGTTGGGGAGATAATGTGAAGAGACTCTGCGCTTCTATCCCCAATTTTCCCTTTATGATTTTAAACGTTTATATCAGGTCTTCACGCTGTCTCCTTCTTTCTAATGAAAAAGCCCTAAAGCATCTAGTCTTCCCTCATATGTTCTTCCAGTATGGCCTTCAGTTCAGTTAATTTAGCACAGGTCGGAATTGGTCTAGACCAATCGTGCGTCCAGATCTTTATGTTTTCCACTAGTTACCTTGGCTTCCAACATTGCTCATCAAACGTTCGTTCTACTTTTTTTCTGAAAGACAAAATTTCTAGGTGCAGTATCACATCTAACAGATACGTAAAAATGAAATACATAAATATAGGAACGAACTCATCATGTTTCTTTATCGTCTCTCAAGTGGCCAAGTACGAGAATACCACGTCCCAGCACAGATCTAGGACCTTTTTAAAAGGCAGAACTGTTGAACAGCTTACGAAATTCTCCGGCAATGTATTCCACAAAGGCACCACCCAGTTCTTTAAGAACCTGGCTCTAAACTCCAACCTGGAGTGCTCTCGTTGCAGCTTAAGGCTATTACCTCTAGTGCCGCAATCTGGGGCAGGAACGAATAGGCTGCTTAGTTCTATGCCAGACAACCCCTTAACTATCTTGAAGGCTTCAATCAAGTCCCCCCTGGTCCCCTGGTGTGATCTCAGGAAAAGATTTAGTCCTTCAGACGCTGCGAGTAGCTCTTTCCCATCTGTCCAGTGATCATTCTGGTTGCTAGTCGTTCTACCCTCTCTAGGCACTCCATATCTTTGCGACAGTATGGAGTCCAAGCTTGCACGCAGTATTCCAGCAGTGGACGCACCATTGCCTTGCACACTGGAACGAACACTTCTGGCTTTCTACATCTGACGGTGGTCCGCAGTCTGAAAAGTACTACTCTTGCTTTATTTGAAGTCAGCTGACATTGCCTTGTAGGCTGGAAGTTCTTTTGATAATTATTCTTCGTTCTTTGACCTCCGTCAGACCTCGTAGCATTGTGCTCCCGGTTAAGTCTACGTTAGTAGTCAGTAGCTGACACTTGGCAAGATTCAGGGGTAAATCATATCTAGCTGACCAGTTGTGAACTGCACCTAGGTCCTGGGTTAAGTTCTCACTCGCTATCTTCACATCGTCTGCAAAGATGAAGCAAAGGTTATGCATTTCTAGCGCAAAATCGTTGATGAAAAAACGAAAAGTAGGGGACCACGAACAGAGTCTTGGGGAACCCCGCTTTTAACCCTCTCTGATCTCCATGTGCAGCTGCCAACCCGTAAAGCGAAGCTACGGTTGTTGAGAAATTATTACAACCACTGACGGGCTGATCCGACTATCCCAAATGTAAGTAGTTTCTGCTGAAGCAACATAAGAGTCAAAAGCCTTGCTGAAGTCTATATAACATACCTTCACTGCCCTATCCTGATTCAACCGACATGTAGTTTCGTCCAGAAACATAAGTAGATTGGTTAGGCACGACTTATTTTTGGTGAACCCGTGCTGTGCAGGAGATAGAAGTCCATGAGTCACCACATGCTCACATATTTGCCTTCTGACTGTTTGTTCCAGGCATTTGCACAGCACTGGTGTTAAGCTAATCAGCCTGTAGTTTCCCGCCTTTGTCTGGACCCCGATTTGTATATTTCTACGATGGTTGCCTCCTGCCAGTCTTCAGGCACTACCCCGGAGTTTAGTGATGCCTTTAACAACTCAGTGGCAGGGCCTAGTATGACCTCAGCTAGTGGTTGGACAATATCTGAGTGGATCTCATCCGGGTCCGCCATCTTATGCTTGCACAGGCTTCTGAGCTCGGTTTGCACCTCTTCTTCACTCACTGTTAGCATCTTCAGTTCGTTTCCAATGGTAATCATCAAAGGGTTTTCGGATTCATCACCCTGGGACGAACGATATACACTTTTGAATTAGTCCATCAGCATCTCAGCCCTGTCATTTTCCGTGCTAGTTTGTTTACCGTTTGCCATCTCCACACACACATGCTTTCACATGTGATTCCCTTGGATTTCACATACGCAAAACCCTGTTCTGGTTCGTTTTATTGTTTCTAGCTAGGTTATTTTCATACTGAAACTTAGCTTCCCACTGCATTGGTAGTACTTGACGGCGCAGGGGAATCGGACTGGTCCAGCCTCGGTACCGTAGAGGATAGATGAGCTCTCTTGCTTAGGAACATAACTCACCTAACAGAGAAGCACATCTCACTGGGGAAGGAAACCCGCAAAGCAGCAAACCGTGGTGGACACCCAGGATCCGCAAAGCCCTGGAAAGTAAACGGCAAGCTTGGAAAACATACATCAATCTTAAGAGTTCTGCCTCCCATAGAAGATACAAACTCCTGAGAAACCACGCGATCAAGATTTCCAGGAAGGCAAGACAGGCATACAAACTTGGCATCGCAAAAGAAGCCAGGCTGAATCCAAAATGTTACTTCGGGTGCACAAATGCAAGGTCTTCTACAAGGAAAGAGATCGGCAACTTACTACGAGTGCAAGGCAACCTGTTCACCACAGATGAGCAAATCGCGAACGCCTTTCTCTCGTACTTTGTGAGCGTGCGTAGAACCAACAGTAACCTATATCGGCCCACGAAAAATCACTTATACGTTATGCCTAAGGTCTTCACTACACCAAAGGACGTAGATAAGGCCTTGTTTAACCTCAATCCTCCCATCCTGATGCTGTCCATCTCTCCATCATCAGACACCTCGGCTCCTCACTAAGTTCGAACTAGCCTCCCTATTCAATATGTCACTTCTCCTGGGCCTCATACCTTCAGACTGTCAGAAGGCAACTATAATTCCCGTTTTCAAAGACGGGGATAGGTCCAGCATATCAAACTACAGACATATAAGCCTGACCAGAATGATAACCAAAAAGCTTGAGCGTATCCTGTGGGACAAGATATGTTCCTTTCTTTTCAACAAAGACTTTCTTCAACGACGCGCAGCACGGATTCTTAAAGGGTAAATTCTGCCTTTCAAATCTCCTCACCTTCCTGGACGTTATCACAGACAGACTGGATAGAAGCATCCAGATCGAAGTATGCTACCCCGATTTCCAAAAGGCCTACGACTCCATGAACCACCGACTTTTGAGCTTCAAACTTAGAAGAACAGGAATCTCCAAGACCATATACGACTGGTTAGAAAACCTCCTCTCCGGTCGTTTATTCACCGTCAGAGCCAGAGAGGCTCACTCGGACACTGGCTCCCCTACCAGTGGAGTGCCTCAAGGTTGCACACTTGCGCCCCAACTATTTCTCACTTTCGTGAACGATATCACCGAGTGCCCTGAAAGTTCCTGTTTCTTCTACGCTAACGACGTTAAGTTAGTAGGAAACAGTAGCCAACTAGACACCATTGAAGCTGACATCTACAAAATATGTGAATGGTCAACCAAATGGGATCTACCGCTCAAAGCGCTGAAGAGCCATATACTTTTAGGCTTCGCATATCCTTCAATCTTCGTCACCAACCCTCTTGGGATTCTGGAACCCATACCGCCGAAAAGCAGTAAGACAGACCTAGGGGTAAATTTGCATGCAACTTCACTCTATCTGCAGCATGCGACGCAGCAGCTGTAACGGCCCTTAGAGCATTATTCTGTCTTTCAACCACCATAAAGAACATAAGCGCCGAAGTTTTAATCCTGTTATATGCAGCCTTCGTCCGTCCTTACCTTGAATACTGTGTTCAAGCGTGGGCCTTATTCCTCCGTAAGGATACCCGGAGGCTGAAGCAAGTTCAAACGCTTGCTATCAGAATGGTGTGGGGAATGAAGCAGCTAAGACACAGAGAAAGGCTCCTAGCTCCAAAACTTTTCTCTCTCGATAAGGGCAGACTACGAGATCTGATTGAGTTGTTCAAAATAGTTCTTCAATGGGTGACATGTTCCGCCTGAAGGAAGATAAAGGTCTCCGTGGACTTTTATACACTCTGGAGCAGACAAGAAGCGGACAGTAAATCAGGCACCACTTCTCAACTCAGGTCAGGTCGGTTCACATGATGTAGCGGTGGCAAGCCAATTTGTCAAGCTTCTTGCATTGATGAGCTCCATGGATCCTCTGGTGCTACAACAACAGAAAAAAAACTCTTCTTCAATTAAACAAATAGTATACAACGACTAGGAGAGACCCCCCTTCACAGGGCTCCAGTTCGAAGGGGTTTGTCAAGAATGGTGTTGCAGCTTGCAGACTCATGGGACAACCAGATCATCCATTGGGACTTAGAGGTACAGGTGTCTAAGAGAGGTAGAGGACAATTAAAGGAGAAGCATAGAGCTTCTAGAGACGTTAGGAAGAGAGTGAATAAACGGGAGAGGAAGAAGTGGATGGTGGACGGTCCCGAGTCAGCTGTATCCAAACTGTTCCACTCAGTCCCCACCCCCCACCCCTCGAACACCCTGGTCCATACCATGTCTAGTCTGCGATTGAAGTTTGCAGTCGAGTTGGCAGTAATTACTTCATCTCTCAGTCTATTCCAATCATTCATAACTCTCGTTGCGAACGAGGACGCTCTAAGCCGAGTCCTAACTCTATCTTTAACCAGTTTAGGGCGTGCCCTCTCAGGTTCGTTCTTTTACTGAGCTTCAGCAGCGCCATCTGGTACGTCCATAAACCCTCTCAGGATTTTGTACGCTTTCATCAAGTCTGCGCGTCGTCTACGCCTGCTCAATGAGAAAAGGTTTAAGGCTTCGAGACGCCTCTTATAAGGTAGATGTCTTAAGCCCGCAAACCACTTGGTGAAGCAACGCTGCACTGATTCTAGCGTTTTCACATCCTGGGTCAGAAACGGGCTCCAAGCCTAAACACAGTGTTTTAGATGCGGGTGCACATAAGCCTTGTAAAGACGGAGCAAAACTTCGGGGTTCCTAGAGCTTACCGCACGTCTTAGTTGGTGTAAGGCTCTGGATGTCCGGTTTGCTGCCTCTCGGCACTAGAGTAGTCCTAGCCCGGATTCGGCTTCCGGCAACAGCAGTGTCACGTCAATCGGTAGAGACCTTTAAGCGAGAGTTAGACATAGGGCGGAGCTCCCTTTTCCGGATTGATGCTACTGAGAACTCACCGTGACCCCCAAGAAACCGAGGCTACGCCATCTCTCTTTCCTTTCTTTAATTCCAGATAACTCCGGAACAGTCAAACCGGAAACTATACCACCTCGCAAGCGAGTCAGTCCCAGGAAAGAACACAACAATACCAGGATACCTCACAGATGAAGACCTCCTCACGTCCTGGAGTTTGAGATTTGAAACTGAACTGAACTCGATTGAACTTGACCTTGACGCCGCGCGGTTAAATTTTGTCGTGGGTAACTTTCTGTTAATTTCTGAAAAGTATTTAGGTTCCTATAGGAATTTCCAGCGTATGTTTACATTCTGAGTGTTGCATTTGCTTTTAAGTGGTACGATATCGGTGTATCGTTGCTCAAACTACTGCTCTGCTCCTGTTTTACTCCCATTTTAACGGGTTCACATGCCATTAGAAATTAATAGTCCTAGATTTGACATTTCTATTTGCTTTGGATTAGTCTGATGCGGTACTTTTAGTTTATAAAACTATCATCAACGAGAAAAATGACACACCATGATAGTACAGCGTTATGTGGGGCCAGCTCATGTGCTGAATCCGTGGTTGAAGGCATAGTATCTGACAGATGTCGCTACTGGTGTCATCAAGCTTGCTCTGGACTAAGCAAAATTGATTTTCAACTGCATACTGTGCACAAATTTCTCATATGGATCTGTCGGCATTGCATTACCCTTGCAGATAAATGCTCACGAATCCTCCAGGATCATCCGAGCTGTTCTTCAACGGATAGACCAGATGTGAGATGGAACTCTCCCGGGAAGGGACTCCAAGGTAACGACGCTGAGGCCAATGATGCGAGGAGGAGTGTGGGAAAAGATGAAAATCGCACCAATGAGGCCCGTGCAACTGAAGCAACGAACGGGCTGAGCGGGAAGGTAGTTCACGATACGTTTACAGTAGAGCTGGCAGCACTGAAGGAAAGGGTCCGGCAACTGGAGGCCGAGATCAAGAGTGTCAAACTCGGGGGCTAGATAGCGGCTGCACAACCTCCTCGAACCAGTCGTCAGCAACCGTAAAATCAGGCAGGAGGGGGATGGTCGCCACGTAAGAGATAAAATTAGATTGGCCGGGTTACCCGCGATAGTTCCTATCGTCAAGTTCCACCGCGTGGGTCTTCGGCGAGCTGCGCCGAGGTCAATAATGACAACGTTCCCTACCATGTATTGGAGGGATCAACTGTTATCCATAGCGGTTACAATCAAAATACAAACCGACGGCCGAATGAGCGTCACGCCAGATGGCCCGCCACACTTAGAGTCAAGTATGACAGCGAACGACGGCTCCAATAAGAAGTTGAGAATGGAGGTCAAACGACTTGAGCTAAAAATACTAAAAGTTGAGAAAATAACGGTACATCAACCCTTTAGGGAGCAGGCGATGGGACCAATAGGTGGGTCTACTAAGAAGGTACATCAACACCGAAAAAAGTGAAAAACAAACAAAGGGCACGGAATGCCTCTAAACCCAGCAGTAACGACGCGAAGGGAGCTGCATCACGCAGCGTCTCCAGCGGAAATGTGGGCCGAAGAAACGGGCCACACAAGCAGGGGAACAGCGACCAACTTGTGGATAAAGAAGGGGTTTGCTCTCCAAAAGCCAGGAGCTGGGCAACCGTGATAGGCAGCCCAAAACAGATCCGTAATATAGACCAGCAGCCAGTGTCAACATCAGAGGGCACCAGGCTAGACTTCCACTTCACCTGCAAGGATGTCAAGTATTTGACCCAAGGTGCCTCGTGGAATCTCGAGGATACGATTGTGGCTGCAACACCCGGTTCAAAAGTACATCAGCCCTCGAAGCCTACGTCCGAGAGCACAATCAAAAAGCCAGCCGTAAGGGGACATGAACTGCAAGCAAGTGAATCACAGATTTGATACACAAATGCTTGCAGCATCCAAGGAAAATGGGGGAATTGGCCATCAGAGTAATAGGGTGTGCACTAGCTGCTATCACCGAAACATGGTGGAGCCCTAATAATGTGGCTACACAGATCGGGAGCTATATCACTACAGACAGGACGGGATGGATGGAAGAGTAGGGGGTGGAGCTGCCATTTTAGTATATCAAAATCATGGAAAATTGGAGGATCCTTTTAAAATGAATTCTAACAATATCCAGTTCACGTTCTGCTTCGTAAATTTTGACAAAAGATTAGTGTGTATCGCATGCGTCTATAGAGCCCCCTTCGACAGTGGACAGGAAAATGATGACCTATTGAGAGTAATGCAAACAGTGCTCGCTAGAACTAGGGAGTTCGTTATTCTGGGTGACTTAAACTTTCTAGCCATCAACGGGAGGCTGGAAGAGCACCAAGAAGATCCACGGATGAAGCATTCCTACAACGGGTGCAACTGTACAGCCTGGTTTAACGTGTTACGATTCCAACAAGTCACCGAGGGAGTAAATCGCCCCCACAACTAGATCTATTGATCACAAAGTGCTACAATGACATTAGTAAATTAAGAGCGGAAGTACCTCTGGGCAAAAGTGATTATAAAGTGATGAAGGTTTTACTTTCCGTACAAAAAGTATTGCCTCCAGCAGCCTGCATTAGGTGTTATGGCAAGCTAAGAATAGAAGAAATGAGAAGGGTTACGGCAACAATGTGGTGGGTGCCCAACCACCCTGATCTTACCCCCAAAAGAAAGATGGGAAGCAGTCAAAAACGGACTGCTGAGGCTAACAGCGAAGTTCGTACCGCTCAGACCATGCAGAGAACAACGGCAGCCTCCGTGGTGGCGGCCAAGATTAAAGAGGGCAGTAGACACCCGGAGGAAAAGGTGGGCAGAGTACGCCACGTATCGCACGAGCCAGGCATATGACAGCTATGAACAGACCCGT
>UZAN01048909.1:0-23171 GCA_900618425.1 Echinostoma caproni | reverse complement strand
TGCGCACATGATATTAGCCCAAAAGGGAAGCAGGGAAATTTCTACCAATCGCCTAATTATTAATTTTACTAAAGATTTTCAAACTTTCATGCTTAGTACAATTATTCCTAACATTGGGCACTTGAGGCGCATACGATTCGATTATCGCGAATAACGTTCTATCCTGGACGCCATGGCGCACTTAGATAACTTAGTTTTACAATCTTTAGACAGGCACGGTACAATATTTTGTGTGATTCCTCGAATCTACGAAATTATACTGTTCTCATTTTTTTACCCTCCCTATATTCAAGGGTGGTTCACTGATCTTTTTACACTTGCTCAAGTTTATCGCCAACGTACCTTTCACATTTTGTGAAAACGTATTTAGTAATATTCTATTGTGCGTCACTCATCCATTGCGCAGAAATTAAACAACCCCTGTTGTTGGGTTTCGTCATAAACTTGCGTATACTGGTACTATTGTCTACTGTCTGGCCCATATTCCATGTAATTCGAGATTTCTGGCATATTACACATCCGTTCGAGACAAGGTTTTAAAAATGCTGCGGAACAGATATTCATTTTCACATTTTTTGCAACCTTTCTCTTGAGTTAACGACAGAGTTATTTACTTTTCTTTGTGACTGTATGCGATCATAAATGACCTTGGTTTGCAAGGAGCTGAGAATCCGTCCCACAAGGATGAAAAAAGCGATTTGTTATATGACCTAACTTTAAACAATGGAAGTGGCATCTTTACCGTTCTAATTCGGTTTATGCATAAGACAATACACTGATGTGTTGGTTGTGAGCAATTGCAAAGATAACGAATGTAGCCGGTGTATCAACATTGAGGGAAATAAAACGCAAAGTATGGATATAAATTCGCCCGCACGATGGACACGCAATATCTTCTCTACGCCGACCTCTGTCAAGGGAAAGGTAAAAACAGAATGGGTTCATCTCCATGACAAAATATTGTGCAGGATTTAGCAAACATCTCATGGGCATGCCCGAAAATGACAGTTTTTCAATCAGAACACATCAAATTACCACATAAGTCGACCATTTCAAGAGCACGATTTCTAATTTAAAATGAAGAGCATTGTATTGCACACACATTAGGCGGGAGACTCGAATCGTTTTCTGGTATTCACAAGCAAACATATTCAAAGTAGATTGTCAAATTTAAACAATGTAGAACCTGATTAAGCGCAATTTCCAATTCGCAGATTTCAGTTACGGGGGTGGTTAGAAGGTTTCATATTCACCACAAGCTATAACTAACGTAAGATTTTTGAACATTTCTTCTATGGACTGAGAGATTACTTAATCTATTTTATGCTGCGGCGACACGAGTCTTTTACCAAGAAGATCACTAAAAGCTTGGTGTGAATTCGTACAAAAAAGGATTCATCAAACAAATCTGGTCGCCCATCATCATTGAAAGAACGTTCTTAGTTTTTCTTCCTAATCCGATGACGGCGTCTTTTGCCTGAAATATTTGACGACTAGTCAGTTCAAGCTCCGCTGATTTAGAAGAGAAGATAGTTGCAATCGAGGGTACAACTAATTTCAGTTATGCTACCATTAACAACTAGCACTCTCCGAGTAACTGTGCATTAGACGAGATTAAACTGTGGTTACCATCAGATTATATGTCTTATTTGCAAGTAGTCTCGCATGAAGATCGAAAGTAAATGTTTTGTATCAATAAAGAAATACTCGAAAGCTCAAAGGACACTATAATGGTTGTTTTACTGATTTAAGAACTGTTTCAAGTATTCAGTTGAGTTAGAAGCGCGGCAAAGTGTGATAGAGTAACAGGTAATTGCCTATTCGGGATTGGATTCATTCGTTTAGGTGAAGCACCCATATTGTCCGGAGGCGATAGGCCACTTAGAGTGAATTTTCGACGGCTGCTTGGTGCCTCTGTGAGTGGCAAAAAGGAAACATCATACATCCAGTTCCCTTAACGAATTTTACAACGGCGTGGAAGAACCACATTTCAGCAGGATAACATGAATTCAGTTAGTTCGGGTACTCTCAATCAGCTGCATACATACGGTGACAATCAAGGTCAAACAACAACAAAGGTTATGGGACAAATGAACACACCAATTGGGCCAATCACAGGACAGGGGTAAAGGTCACACAGTCAACCACGGCGAGTGAACACATGACGGGGTTCAGTCCTACCAAGGCAGGGCAAGACTGGCCACAAAGTCTGATTGTTTACACAAATTGGGTCTAAGCCGTCGAATGGCGGAGGCTTCAGCAAACTGAAGTAGAAGATGGTGTTGTTGTCTACTTATGATCCTAAAGGACTTGCTAGGCTCCACACATAAGTTGCAGTCTAACATGTGGCGAGCAATAGAGCTTTTAAAATCTATTTCCTTTCAGCGCTAGATTCTTTGGGATATGTTCGGAAATCTTTACGGATAGCCTTCTCTCAGTTCGTCCAACGTACTTGCTACCGCAAGTACACTGGAATAGATAAATGCAAGAGGAGGTAGCATGAGGATTAGGCTTGTCCAAAGTTGATTCCACCAGCAGACACTTGGTTTTGTGCAGAATGATTAGTGAGGCTGCATGAAATGTGCTGTGGGTTATTTGTTTTATTCGTCGCTGGAGACGTCTGTCATTTTCGTCTCCTTTGAACGAGATGATCAGGTAAATTTTCTTTTTGGCCGGCATTGGGTATTTCTGTCTAACTGTTGTGTCTTCCGCGTACCTTTTGATGAACTTCAGGGGGTATCCATTTTCGAGTAGAGTCGACAGAATTGAAAGAAGATTGCTGTCCAAGAACTCTTCTGTACAAATTCGACGAGTTCGTGTGAATAAAGCACGAACAAGGGCACGATTGTAAGTTATAGGACAGTAACTGTCGAAGTTCAAATACTGACCGGTCCATGGTGGTTTATGAAACACGGAGCGGTTCAATGTACCATCTTCTCTACTCGTAAGCTGTACATCGAGGAATTGAAAGGTGTCTTCCGATCCGTGCTGGATTGTAAACTCATGATCCTTGTGGCAGCTGTTCATGTCCTCCAACCGTTGATTTGCTTGATCGACATTTTCAACAAAGACGAATGTGTCATTAACTCAGGTATACACGCGATATGTTGAAGAAGACAACCTTTACATAAGTAGGAGAAGCTCCATGGTCAACCACGAGTCGAATACTATACTTACCTTGAAAAGGTACTGCTTGGAGCACCCATTTTAAGTTTCTCATTCCTTTGTAAATCATGAATAACCGTTTGGATCATTACCACCACCATTTAGAGCTACGTAAACGTCCATGAAGTTTATTCGTGTTTGAAAAGATGCACAATAATTTTCTAGTGTCTTCTCCTACTGCAGTGCTCAAACGAGTTTCAGTGTTCATAGGTGATCTGCATTTAACGCGATGTTGGACGATCTTCGTCTTCAAGTGCTTTCTTATACGCATCTGCTTACAACGACTGTGTATATTGGTGACTAAATTTGGTTTATTCTTTCAGCTAGTCTAACGATAACAAAAGCAAGGGTTTTGTTGTCCTTTGTTCTCATAGCTCAAAATGTGATCATTATGAGAATCACAAATGTTACGAAAATGCATTGTACATTGTAATAAGTCTTGGCATCTCCGTAATGAATGTGTTTAAAGATCGAAACGAGAATACACCTAACATTTGACAAAATATTGAAAATCGGTTCTCGTAGCTCGGGTTAACTGAATTCCATTTCGCTTGTTCGCCGAGCTTGGCAATTTGTTTGCAGACGTTTCATCACCAGCCGAGGTGACATCATCATTACTTGTAGGTGAAGAGCCTTCGATGTACTTGCATGATATTGGCAAATGAAATGGACTTCCAAAATTAGAGTCATGTTGCATTGGTTCGCGCAATACCCGTCGGCAATACGTGTCACTAGTTCCGTCAGTATTTCGCAATGATTTGCTCCCTTTTGTCACCTTCAAGACTGCTTATTTGGGGGGTATTTTGAACGAGAACATCGATATTGGATATACTGCAAAAATCATCGTTGAAATGTCCCGCTAAGGAACCGAAATTTCCACTCCGCTTTCCCACTCGTTGATTCGGATTGGCTTTAGTGCATCACATATAGGGTGTCTTGGTTATTTATCACAAGTATGTTTATGACTTGAGGGTAGCTCAGTTCATTCATCAAAGATAGACTGGTCGAATTGAAGTACCGTGGCATACTGAGAACTGAATTCAGAAGTCTCATCAACCCAAATCGCCCTAGCCTCTCCAAATACACCGAGGCAATAATCATTCGAAATTGCCATCCCAACTGTGTCAAAAGCGTAAAAAGCTTATCACTTTGGAATTACATTCGAAACGATTGTGTTTAGTGAATGATGTACATCAAAGTTTTTCTCAGTGTATGATCCAGCATTTTCCGACCAAATAATAATAGTGAACATTGAAACGGTATTAAGCATGTGGACAGATACAACAAAATAAACTGCAATGTATTGAGCTTACCTGTATCGTTCTCTTCTCGATTCAATTTTTTTATGGAGAAACTAACTGTATGTTCTATTTATCACATAAAGGAAAATGATAACGATTCATCACCTTTACACCATTTTTAGTTATAGTTTGCGTTTGGTGACCGGTTGTATCAATACCAATATGATAACTTGGAAACAGTTTTCTGCAAAAATTAGTTTTCAAGTACGAAGAAATCCAATCAGGTTGGCAGGAAATCAATTGACGAGGGGATACATTAAGTGTCACGTTTTTCAACTATCCCCAACAACAAAAAATAAAACTTTTTTCGACCCGTTTTTGACATTGAATATTAGTGTGGCAGTCTATCGAGCAACTGAATTTAAAACTATGGATGTCACTTGGGATCAGTGAGGAAACATAAGTTTTCCAACAATTGATAATAGTAGGGTTTTGCTTAGTACATGCCTCAACAATAACTCCATTGGTTACAACAAATATTGCAGTCATTGTAGTCATTGTGTGAAGATAGGAACGACAGCTTTTCGGTGAGACCTTCATGAGGATGAAGCACTTCGTTGATATTCCAGTCATTTGATGGCTGATGGGAATGATATCATCGATGGACGTCCCGAAATGATGTAACTCACCTTCACGCCGCTTATGTGCCTCCGTATGAACAAACCAATCAGTAATCACTTACGGTCTCGACCGGTAAACACTTTTCATGACAAATGAGGGAATATCTCATTTCATCAGCAAAATTCAAATTTTCATCAAGGTTAGCTTACCAAAGTATTGCTTGTTGAATTCCATGAGATTTGTACATACAAGGTGTCGTTGACAATACAACTCAATAGCAAATAATGTTCGTTCATGGATGCTAAACAATTGATTGCTGCAATGCTTTATCGAGTCGTGATTTGAATGAATCAATACGTAGAGCAAAATTAACTTGAGGTGAAAGAGAGTTACAAGTATTTCAAACTCTACTTGCTAAAAGAGTGACAGTTGCAGTCTAACCGATTCTTTTGGAGCAAAAGTTTAAATGAGATGAATATTTCTGGATGGCGTTAGTAAAGTATAACACGATTGGTCAGGATGACGTGGTATTTGATATTCGAGGATCAGGTCTCACCGTTTTTGGCCTAATTTAAATCAATAGAGTCCCAGTACTTGCAGACTTTTAATGTACATCATTAGATTGTAACCCTTTGACCATTTTAGTTGATGTACTCTGCTGACGTTCGAGTGCTTCTGGGGTACAAATTATTCATGGATTTCAAACTTGGGTAGCATACTCAGTGTGATGACGAATGTACGCTCATAGCAGACGAGGCGACATGTCTGCTTCGAACTATTTCAACTTGATTCAGCGCCTTTGATGACGCCCTAACGCAATGTGTGGAACGTGCTTCATCCTCAAGCACAATAACTCCCGGATCCTTTTCGTTTGGATCACGCGGTAATGGATGATTTTCAAGTACGTGTGGAAATCGACCCATGTGACAACGATAAAATCACACATTTTTCAAAATGAAATACGATTCAATGCACTACCGGTAACTGGTGTCGAGTGTTTCCGATAGCTTTTCGTACTCTTCAACATGTTTTACTGCATTTCACATTTTGGCGTCGTAATTTTCCCAAGGATACCTATTAAACCGTTTATTATTGCTGGAAAAAGGTACGAACCAATTGTTGCACTTTGTGGAACTTCACGGACATCTTCAATTGGTCCCGTTAGTACACCATTAACTCGAAGAAATTCCTCAATCTAATCAAGAAGAAGTCCTCGAAACCTGTAGTTGTTCGCCGTTCATAGTAGTATATCATGGTTGACTCTATCAAATGCTTTGAAGTTCAAGTAGACTACGTCCTTTACGTCCCCCGCATAGACTGTGTTTGTCCACTCATCTGTTGCCAGTAGCATATTTAGGGTGCACGATCATTCTCACCTAAACTCGTGTTGGTCCAGCGACAGATTGTTTAACATTTTGAAATAATCCATCACAGAATCAGCACCAACTGATACTGTTGCTTTTGCCAGAAAAAAGGTAGTGTAACTGGACGGTAATTTCCAGGATCCCTTCAGCGGTTAACATCGCACATGGATGAAATGGTACTCTGTTTCCCCTACTCAGGAATCATCGTCTTGTTGAACAAACCTTCGTGCATGTGGTTTGTCAGGGGAACACTCCAAGGAACTTTAACCACCTTCCATACTACTGAGCAGACTGAAATAGCTCATCACAACACAACGGAAAAGAACAAAACGAAATATTCTAATGAAATTTCTATGCGGATGGTGTATTTTCGAGATTGTATCAACGTGTTTCTGCTTGAGGTTAACAAGAGTCGAACTCTTCATTTTAAATTAATCGGTTGCCTATTTAACAGAAATCCAATGTGCCCTCGGGAGGCATAACTGATACCGAACTACGTAAACAAGGCTGAATTTATACAAAATATTTGTCATATATGGTGCATCATTTTGCGTTTCACAAATGAAAACCACCGGTTTCATGGTTTATTTACTCTCAAAAATAAACAAATGAGGGATTTGTAAGAAGTCTCTCAAAGGAACATTGGCATCAAAAGTTGATTTCGTTTTGACCATGTTCATTTTTGCATTTTGGTAAACTTCACATTTTGCTACTGATTTGTGAATTTAAAGTACAAATCCTACCTACTGGTTGTCATACATCGTTGGCGAGACGTGTCTATTGATCAACCAAGTGTGTGTGGCAAACACCCTCTATTTCCATTTTCATGATTGGTATCTAGGAACATAGGGGAGAGGTGCACAAACTTTTAAAGAAATAAGCTGGGGTGGTAGAAAGGTCAATTGGGATTCCATCCCAAACCGTTTGTTCTTCCATTCTAATCTTAAAAAACGTTGGTCATATTGACAATCAGATAACAGTAGCAGAAACCTATGTACAAGGACCAGTCGGATGAACAACACCAAAATGGCTGTCTTAAGATCAAAACAGGAAATATCTTTAGTATACCATCTGGTGCAAATACAGCTGCCAGATGCTCCACAAAACGTGGATAGACGTTTTAATACACAACGTTTTGCAGTTAACTCAAAGATTTTGACCAATCTTGGAGAAACAGTCCGGATGGCATTAAAGGCCGAAAGGATAAAGAACTATGGTGTAGTTGTGCACTTCAGTGCGTGCTAGAAAGTGTTCGCACTAGGAGCGAGTAAAACATATTGAAATACATTTAGATAATGCAGGTGAAGAGGATGAAAGAAGCCAGCTAGTNCCCCCCCCCCCGACGCATAGTGTTTGGTGCTTCATTCACGTAACATCTCTGTACCAAAACCCACTCCTATTCGTACAAAGCCAGCAAAATTAGGGCTTTCTCGATTTGAACGACGGTCGCTGGTGCACCATTTGTAAATAAGAAAGCCTCAGTTAGAAAAAAATTGAGAACTTGTTGATAAAAATGACTGGTAGAAGTAATATAGGTATTCTGTTTTCATTTTGTCAATTTCATATGTGCCTTTCTCTGGTTCTGAACACTGCAGCCAGTCGTTATTGCACGGAGACCACCAAGTCGAGCAGCTTTTCCCAGTTTTCTCTAATACATGCCACACCCTGGCCACTGATGACTTCTCTGGAGGTAGCTAACGTATCCCTGTTTCCAACATAGGCAAAGGTTTTCGGTTGCATTCAAATACCAACTGCTAGGTGTTAATTGAATGATTTTGAAGTTGATCGGGATCCGTACAGAAACTATATGGATGTAAAAAAGCAATATATAATGAATTCCAGGGCTTTCTACGATCACCCTCGAGTAAGATGGAATAATAAGCTTTATCTAGAAGAAGTTAGACTTTTGAGAATGCACTTCGAAATTTCTGGGTAAACCGCAACACATTATTAACTGTCTCAGTGATCGGGAATGCACACTTATAAGTTTTGCATTAAACAAGGAAAAATCATCTGTGAGGCATAGCTCCAAAATGGCAAAAAGTGCGGGTATGTTCTATGTGTTTAATCAGATAAAAGAGTATAAGATGTATGGCGAAAAACGAAAGCCATTCTGACTTTCGTAGAACCATCTTCGTTGAGATCAGTACAAATGGGTTCATGGTTAAAAATAAAAGTGTTCAAGTAGTTAATTGATATTCTTCGGCTGAGGTATGCACCGGTATTGAGAAGCGGCTGGTTCATGTCGAGAGAATCGGAATAACATTGTCTCTACGGAGAGAAAACTAAACATCATCACATTTAGATGGGTGCATAGAACGGTGCTGTGCAGAGTACCAGTCGTTAAATTGTGAGACATGAAGCTAGATAGCGAGTGGAGCGACTCCGTGATTTGGAAGAATAGATCTTTATCAGCACTCTCGAATGCATCGCTGTAGTCTAAAAAGTACATTACAATCATTGTCAAGTGATAAACGAATAAAATGTCCTAAAGAAACCAGAGTAAGAAGGATGAACTGTTCAAGACAGTGAGCGAACTGATTACAATCACCTTCATTCAACTTTCTCAAATACACATGCTATTCAAAAAAGTGTGAGGGAACCTTCTTTGAAAATTTTTATCATGCTGGATGTACATCAGCGATGTGGTACAGAACTTTGGCAAATGCAAGAGCCAAATATTTTGAACAAGGTTTGGTGACAGAGCACTGGCGCATTCTATGAACAATGTTGGTTGTAATATTGTGATGCACCAGTTCGGTGGGGATTCATCGACCAGGGTTCGTCAGTCGGAGCAGTCATCCATGAAATACCTTACCCTAGATTTGTTTTGGGGAGCAACTGAAGCTTTCGAGTAGACCGAGAGTTGGAAAGTACAGGTGAACCACAATCTAAGGAACACACAAGAGAGCTACGGGAAACTGAACACGTTTCAGGGTTGTTTACAAAAAAGAGATCGGAGATGGCATTCTTTCATATAGTGATTGCTACTAAAGCTTTCAAAATTAATATAATTCAGAATAGGATATGAAAATGATTAAATCACTGCACACAATGCAAATCGTAAAATCTGCACGATTCAGTAGAGCACCAGAGAAAGAAATGGAAAACGTGGAAAATTGATCTGAGCGGCAGATACGGAAGATGCACTACATTACACTACACTACACTACATTATGGTTTTCAAAATCGTTTCCGAAAAGGGATGTTACCATTCTCTCCAGTTATGTCAATGTTGATTTACCGAGTCATTTTTTTCTGCGTTACCAAAGCTACGGACAGTTTGCGATTATGCACGCCCATCACGAAATATCATCGATAAAACAAAATTCCTGATTTACATAATTCCCACTTCGAATAGTACTGCTTTTGGAAATCGAAGTAAAATGAATACAGAAGAATCCATGAAATCTTACTAGAATATCATAGGAAGCCTTGCTCCGGTTTAAAACTAGCTTCATGTGAGATATGTATCCGCTCTATGTCCGTTAACTGGTTTGAAATCTGGTAGATAGCAGAAACCTCATTCGTAGTACAGAATATTCCCAACTTAAATTCCACTTGCTTCTGGAGACCTGGCTTCACGGGGAAATTAAAGGCCAGATTGTCTAATTTGATGAGCACACTGAGTACTGCGTTGATAGTTTCGTCCCATCTCGACTGGATGGAGGGGGGTTATAAAGACATAATACGGTGCTTGGTGCTACAGTTCTACTGTTTTTGTATTAAATCCCACCTTCAACAAGCACAGTGAATGTCCCGACCAATAAGGACGAGGAGTTTTGGCCCCGATAACATAAGGGGAATAAAATATATCATTTCTCCTATTTTGTTTTCTGTAATTCCGTTAGTTCTTTCAGATCTTGACTTATGTTGCTCCATCGAGACTGTGTGTAATCCTGTCGCCAGAGGTTCATCACCTCTTTTGAAACGACTTTGCCGTGATAAAGCACTGTCATACAGGAACATTAGACGTGACGAGAAACGCTGAGCGTCGGCAAAACTTTTCTTTGTTCTCATCAAGGCAGATATTCAACGCTTAAGTAGTATGTACGTTGAGACTAATCTCGGCATGAAAGCAACCGGGCGGTGAAAACGTTCTGACTTGGAAGAATAAAATTCGAAAATTTGCTGCCACAATCTGGTCCTCATTCACCAGCGCCCTCCTTCGATTACCTTGATGACACCAACCTTGTTTTTTTCGACTGAGGTGATCAAAGATTTGCAGCATCTGAAGTTATACAAGGCCCACAGATCGAAATCATCAGCCCGGATATATTGAAAACCTGTTACAAACAATTTGTAACAGCTTTTAACCGTGTGTATGTATTCTGGAACAATCTGCAATTGCTAGAGTTTACGCCCAAAAGAAGATGCATCCCCAAACACAGCTCTCCTAGTTATCGATCACTCGCTGATGTCTCATTTCTGTTGAAGGCTTTTGAAAGAGTGTTGTTTAACCGGATATCTACCTCACAAGCCCCAGGTTCTCTTCAGTTTAATAAAAAATCTTTATTTTTGACTTTTGACGCTGTTGTTGTTCGTGGCCTGTAGGGGGTAAAACAGAAAATGTAAAACAAGTAACTACACCCACAGTAGAGCGACCCTTACAATAAGCAAACTGACTGAAATCACAAATTAGAAGAGTATAAGTAGTTAGCAAAATCGCTCAAAAGTCTTTAATAGTACTGAGGATAAAGACACTGGTTGATAAATCCCTCTTCTTTCTTAGATACTGGAGTGCTATGAACACTGCAGCATATATCACCTACTCTACCTTCCGACAGACATGTACCAAAGATAGATGAAACAATTTATGTGAGGTAGTTTGCACATTTTTAAGACTACTGGGGACAGCTCGTTGGATTCGGGGATTTATTGCTTTTGATAGATTTTAGCCCCTTCAAAACTGGTTGTGTAGTAACCGTCACAAGAGAATGGCAAACTTCGTACTCCGTATCGGTAATGCTTACACATTATTGTTGTATCAGAAGATCTGTTGAATTCAATAATGTTACACGAAACTATAATGGTTTGAGGTGAACTACCGCAGAACAACATTGGCCTGATCTATAGCCAGCAGTGGGAATTTTCTTCTAACACGGTGTCAAGGTTCAATTGATTGAGATGGGCTATCTCGTCTCTGATATGAAAGCTGACATTTGGTTTATGCCTTGAGCGACAAGCCTCCTCTTCCAGCCCATCTGATTATCTCAACCGGTTTGGCCATAGGTGAATTCTAGCTTGAGTACAACATACATCACTACAAAAGTTGAGATATTTTGAGGCTTTTACAGACTCCTGAAATGTCATAATCGAAAAGAAGTTGTTAGTCGGAACAAGCAATCATGGATTCATATTTCATCAAATGGGGCTGATACTGTTGTCGTGTGCGTTGTTTTTAAATGCATATCCTACACACATTGATTTTCGTGAGGATTTATTGATCTAATTTACCGCATATCGCAGGTAATTAGACACTGATCAGAACTACCTAAACTTGTACCTTTGAAGGTATGAAAAAGATGCTTCATTATTGAAAATGTGACCTAAAGGGAGATCATAGTTGGTGAAATAAACTAACAATGTTTTGAAGGGACAAAAGCTTGTAAATCACAATTGATTTGTTGAAATCACCGCCATCGATTACAACAGACGTGATAGTCTCCTAGGAAATAGCTGGATAAAATTTATTCAGGAAGGTAGACAATTCACTAGGATTTCAATCAGGAGTGATGTTTAGATTTGAAATGATGATCGAAGAATGGCGCCTGAGTAAACCCTGGTTTACATTCCACATTAATACAAAACACGTTTTGTGTGCAATGAGTGAATATACTTTTGGTGGAGCTAAACCACGATTGGCGTATATATGTGATGACACCGTCCGATTTTGTAGTTTTTCTTGGTGGTCTATCAGCATGAAACAAATAGACGCGTTCCATTTCAACTAATCTGTCCACAAACGATTCTTTTAGTCTAGATTCTTGGCAAAGTAACAGAAAACTTTCAGCTTACTCACCATCATCAATCAGAAGGTCGATGTCCAATAAATTTGAGAGCATGTAACACACATTTGACGACGATAATTGATGAGAGTAACTCCGAACGTAATAAGTGAAGAAAAATACCGAAGGTCCAGCAATAACAAGCAATAATAATGTTTATAATATGATTCGAAGACTCTCTTTTTATCCGCTAAGGTTTAGAAAGCTTCACTTTTACCAAGCTGCAATTTTTCAATTTTTTAATGCAATTTCCCTCATTGTATGTAGTGTTATCATGTATTTACCACCGGACTTGAAAGACAAAAGTTGTTGTATGCAGTTCCGAATCCATCAAACGTCATCTCCAATGTGATGGTTTTGTCAGAGACGTCCTGGTTGGCTTCATTGTTTGTAAACATACCGATGCATGCAGGAACATTGCCAGTAGAGTTTTTGCATGATGAAGATCGTTGCTCGCACAACGAACATTTTAAATCTGTCTGAACACACCCCTAGCTCGATCCGATTGCAGGCTTCTTCGCGTACAAACCACCAAAATGGAAGAGCATTCTGCTCCATCCTGTCAGCTGTTGAGTGAACCGGTACCAAATAATGCAGCTGGGCGAAATATCTCTTTAGTTAGTATTTTTTAAAGCTATTATCATTTTTTTGTTTGTAGTATGCTATTTTTTTATCCCAACGCACTCATTTGTCTTTTTTCTCGATTGCACTCTCTTGGTTTGACGTTCGACGGTCTTGTTCAACTAGCGACCGGTTCATACAGTGTTATGACGCTGTTGGATGAATGCGTTTTTGTAAGACATATATGACAACCCCACAAGGGCTAGGCAGAGAGTTCCGGATACGCAGTTTTGCGCACACTGGGTAACCCATGAGCTTTGTGAGGAAAAGGAAGCAGTTCGGGTAAAGTGATGCCAAACTATGTTTGCCAGGTTGGATAATGGATGTGCCCAGGCAGTTTGGGAGATCATCAGTGGTGAATAAACCTGAATTTCGACCCAGAGATTAAGCAACAGTCGACTCAATGGACACCAGTTGATGGGGCGTCGCCTCAAACGTTCAGTGTGGCAAAGCGGATAGTGGCTATTTATGGCCATAACCGATCAGGTGGCTACTGTACCACTATACCGGAAATTATCCTGACTCCTGTGGCTTCCAGATTGTGTATAAAGAGATTGTTGATGGAATGTCCAATTGTCAGCGCCAGTCCCCGTCACTTGTTTGTGATATTTAGACTAGTCACTATGTATAAACGCTATTGGGGAACTATTTATCGTTAGGCTTTCAGTGAGATGAATACGTCGAAACGTGTTATTTTTTACTGGCACTTAAAACTCAGATTAATCATGATGAATGCTATAAATAGGAAATGAGATAAGTAAAAAGCAGTTTACTTACACTGACAATTAGTGGGCTGTCAACGCACTATCCAATATTCTGTTGAGTAACATAGACTGTCTGGATTGTGCAATTACTCAAGCACTTACAGTTCATATCAGATATTGGTCTGTCATCAACGAAGACGATTTATCGAGAATACCATCCGTGTCCAGTATATTGAACTATGCTATATAAACTAACGGCACATATCAGAAGTATGTAACGAGTGCCTGTTCCATAAAACTATGGAAGCATGTTCACTATATTGCTCCCGTGCTACGAATGCGATAGCAAAGTATAGAGAGACGATTCCTTGGAATGATGAAAAGCAGACGAAGATCACGTAAAAAGCACTGATCGATAGGTATCCCGGGTATATTAAAGTGACTAGTATCATCCTTGCGGATAAGCAACCTGAGTGAAATGTTCGTGATAACCAACGAAGAGCACTGGACAGCTGTTTCGTCCTGTTTGGGACTCATCAGAAGTGCGTACCTTTTGTGTCCCTGTTAGGACTCCAACCGCGATCAGTTGGGTCGGGACTTCAAACCCTTACCTCTGAGCTACACGGCGGTCGGCTATCACCTTGTGTGTTGGTTATCACAAACATTTCCATCGCATTTGAAAGCATTATCTCATGGGGAATTAAAGATCTCCCAAGGAGTGAAACCCACACTGAAGACGTTCAAGAGTGCCTGGTGCCTCTGAACAATCGAATGAGTGAAATGTTCGGCAATAACGTTTGATTATATCTTTTTCGAAAATATACATATAATTCATGATAGTTGTTTGAAAAGATTAACAGTCAGATATGTTAATTTCATTGCTTAGTGCTGTGGAATTTATGGAAACCGCATGAAATCGTGATTTTAATATCGATACATGAACTCATGTTCTGTATTGTTCTGAGATTTCTCCGAACGTGAATCGTTCCTCAGTGATTATCGTTTCAACATCCGATGAATGTGATGGAGACAGTACATTAGAGAATGAGTTAACAGCTTGTAATTATTTAACTGGTACTTTTTTCAGACAACTGATCGCAGTTCACTTGTGTTTGCATTGTATACATACCAATAGACTCGATAGTATATGAACCCACACATGAACAGAACCCACTATTTCCGCTTTGTTTATTGAGCTACAAATCTCCACCCATACCTCTATTTTGGTCTACTTACACATCACACCCAAATTTCAGACGCATATGAAATCTTCCAGACCTAAAATAACTAAAAATGATTATTTATACGTCGCAGACTCTCGTAATTGACCAGCTCTACCTGCAAAGTATATTCACAGGCATCCACAGATCATAAGTGATACACGTGAAAACCGAATGACATGAAGATCAAGATCAGAGACATGTTCAAACACCATTCCATTATGTATCTCTGATGTTTTGAATTTTCAGATGCAATTTTTAACCGCCGGTTCAGGTGGACACATCACGGCATCCATATGTTTGAACACTGAGTCCTGGTTGAATGGTTGCTCGTTGTTGATTGCTTTAGGTATAAAAAGAGAACCGCATTTTCAGCAGCACGTATTTCAAACTGTGTCCATAGGACAAGCATGTTTGTTAAAAGCGCTTCATACGATGCACAATCATCTAAGGAGTAGTCAGTGCATGGCTCCAGATAAGAATAGTGTCCATAAACTTCGAATGGACTACGAAAACCTCGAGAAACAACCAAATGCTAAAAGTATTGGGTAAGTGTTAAACACATTCATTGGTTAACCTTGTAGCACAGCAGCAACGGCGATGGAGTATGGCCTGATACATTATCGTGATCCACGGGAACTATCTTTGGTTCGGTTCCTCAACCGTAAACGTTTATTTGCTTACGGTATTTGTAAAATTTAAAAAGATTTAAACTTCATCTTGAGAATTTAAATTCTGACTACTAAATCAAACACGGTGCAGAAATCAATGGAGCACGCCATATAGAATATAATAACGTCCTCTGCCCGTCATTTTATGGTATTCAGCAGTGGCATTGAGAAAAAAAATCTGTGCTGGAATCACAAAGTCGATTTGTTAACTGAATCAGTGGAATCTGTTCAGTGGCTGTTGGGGAATAAAGTAATTTACTTTACCCATTCGTGAGTCTTGAACCTGGGGTCTAAATGAATCCATGGTCAGTGTTATGTAGTGTAATATCTGTGGAATGTTGATAAGCAAACCTAAAGTAAATGAGTAGAGGTGGTTTGTTGCAATCTATGGAATCTGATTCAATACGCTTGATGCTTTCTCGTTTTCCACAAATGGAGTTTCTATAATTTTTCCACAATGCATTAGACCAAATTAATTCAAGTTGCATCACATCATAAGTGGACAAGTGCGATACAAACCGATATCGTCATGGTGATCAGTTTCGCAACTCTCTCGATTGTGACAACCTAAGATAAATTAAATTTATTTATCTAAGGGACTGTTTATCCGATGCCAAGTTCGCGGAATATCGTCAAGTTTTAAAATGGAGCACTCGGTCGAGTGATCCAAGGTCATAATGTGGTGACCATTTCTGCAACATTTTCCAGTACTCTCAGTTTGGGATACGATAATTGATTACGATTATCAAATGGGGCAGAACAGTTGTGTTGTAGTCATTTAGATTTTTCATTGATGCAGACATTCGATCTCCACGTAGTTCATGTGTAAGGGTGTCTACCCAAAAAAACAAAGGTGTTTCGTTTAGGTCTGACAGCCTAACACGTCAAGACTGAAAAGTATGATTTTCGCCCAATATAAAGTTGTCACCGTTCGATCACTACAAAGCCTTCTATCGAAAGTGTCACCTCAATCATTAATGCGAAAAGCTATTTACTTTGTTTATTAACGTTGTTCTGTCCCGTTAATTGAAGAATATTTCTTCTTTCCAAGTCATTTATAAGCACCGTTGGCAGTAATTTCAGACAGCGACGCCTTGGATGCTTTTGTTCCAAAAATGCTGAATACAGTAGATCTGTTAGCGCACTACCGACGGACGCGTTCAATTAGTGGATTCTATTCATGGAAAAGAATACATTTCTTTCGAAATGCGAAATGCAGTCTTGTCTGAATGACTCCAAGGTATGGGGGTTATCTTAGCAGCAGAGAGCTACACATCCTATTATCTCAAATTTTCGCGTTCTCCTTTTTCAAACTGATTGGTTGTCAGCTGTCTGTGTCCCGAGTTCACATCGCTAATTTATCTATCGTCATAAACAGTACACCTTACGCATATCTCAAAAAGTGTTATGACATCGCGCGAAGTCTCTTTTTAGGGAAATAACATGTCTGATACTCCTGATTTAAAAATATTTAAAATGCATTCTTTTTCATTTAAATCAAATCAGTGTTAACCAACGGTTGTGCTGAGTCCAAAAGAATTTTCAATAAAACACTCAAGCAATCCCCTCCTCTCTTATGGCTTAGTCACTGAACGGTAATGCATCCCTCAGATTAGATAAAAGGGATCACCAAACAGATATCAATTCTTATACAAAATGAATCAAACTATTCTACCGCAAAGCACTTCTTTGACTAAACAGAGTTGTATCGATCTTGGAACAGTATAACAAACATATTTCTGATCACCTCGTTTACTGTACGAACAAGAGCAAACTAACCGTTCATCTTTTTGAATGTATTACTATTTCCTTTTTTATTTATTGAATATACAAATGTAGATTCAACTTCCAGGCAGAAGCCCATCGCCATACAAAGGCTGTCCGGGAAAATACAGAAACGGGGAAGCAAGGCAGTGATGAAGCAACCCAAACCCGGGACTCCCGAGTCACAACTTCGCGGCTCACCCGATGACTTTCACCACCCACTAAGCGGCTGGGCTGATACTGTTTGTATCTGATCAGTATTTTGTTTGCATTTCTTGATGAGTAGTTGTTTGCATCCAACCTTCGATAACCACTTGAGTGAACTGTAAAATTCAAAGATCTGTCACCATTTTCTGTAAAGATGCCTCTATAGATGCCTTTAGACTAAAGTAGTTAATACTAATAGTTGCAAAGTCCACATAACATCGTTTTCGTTTCTTACTGTGTGAGGACGCTGAACGCTTTGTAATGTTTTATATAACATGATGATCTATCGAATTAACAACATACAAGTGAGAACAAACATACTATGTCATCTCAACCCATTTCAGTGGGATTGTGCAATAGTTAATTGTCATGCTGAACAGAAAAACAGGCTTCTTAATTTTTGCTTACAATTATATTCTTTTCAATAAAAAGTTCACCTCAAAATAAGAGTTCACTGATTGTAAGAAAGTGACGTCGTTTCTTTGTGGAGATTTCGTGAAGTCCAAACAAAATTCCTTTTTAAGAAGTAAGGGGTTTCAACCCGTTGACCCCTTTCCCTTCCGTTTTAAAGTACCCTCGACTCCGCTTGGAACACAGTTGTGTCCACGTCAGATCCGACGAACTATGTTGATGCAAAACGTTTACACCAACCACACCGACCTATACATATCCTTACCAAATGAGCCCCGGAAACACCACAAACAGGTTATTTATTATAATGGTATAAGGTTTTTTCTCTACTAACGACATAATATACACTGTTTCGTCCCGGGATTTCGATATGCTCTACTGAATTTAACACTGTTTATTACCGGAATAACTTCAGAAGAGGATGCTATCCTTTTGTGACTTACTGTTCTACACGACCAACACGTAGACCCTACAAACAAATTTCAAGAAATACCGCCACAGCTGATTTCCATGTTTCCCTGGCCGAGGAAAGCAAAATATCTTTAAGTCCCTAGCAGAAGTTATTGATGAGAAATTCAATCAGGACCTAGAAACTTCGTCAGAGTACACGATTTGCTGAAGGCCGCTGTTTAATTTATCACGTCAGACGCCTTTCATAAGGAGTCAGCTGTTTAAGATGCTACTGCACCATGGTACTCAACCGAACCGGTGATCATTGTCAATTTGGGATGTTGATAGACAGACTATCGCAGGTGGGCTAGTAAGGAGGATTTATTGACATCTCCCAGAGAAAACTCTTTGCACATTATTGAAGCCAATATTTCTTCAGTTGCAGAATGTTCATGCTAAAAGTTCTGCCACACGTGATGACCTGTAGTTGCCTTTCCTCATTAGATGCCGTTTACGATAAACGGGGTCACATTGAAGTGCACAGTGAGGCGTAATGAATAACAGACCAGTTAAGTGCCACTAAACTTGACCCAGAACATAATGACAAGTATTGTTTTTGGGGTGGGGATGTGTTCCGAGAAAAACAAATGCGAGTTTCGGGAACTAATGGGTTGATAATTTCAATTTAAGATTTTTTCCTCCCTATGTGCGCAATCATATTGTAAAAACAAAGAAAATGGAAAAAGTTGCCGAATGTGTCATTAATCAAATTAACTTTCCATCATTGAGGAGGGTGTCTGAACAAACCAATTATCAATTCTGGTTATCCCTATATGAGCTGGTTGGCATAGTAGTAACAAACCCAGCATCCATACGCTGATTGTGAAGTACAATCCGTTATAGGGATGGTTGATATGCACTATTGATGAGCCTAAGGGAGTGCGAAACTCCATTTCAGTGCTTCCTGAAGAGACCGAGAATTGTGCCTGAAGTAGATGTCTGTGGATGGTCAGCCCATATCAGTTAGATAGTTTAGACGAAGAAAATTAACCCTATCGCGAATAGGTTCTTACTGTCAAATGAGTGAAAATGCGTTCGAGATTCTCTTACCGTAGTGCTACAAGTTCCTCTTAGGTATTCGAAATATTCCGGATAAAAAGCTTGATTCTTTGGCACTTTCCAGTATAATTCCTATATTTAGCTCCTGAAGATTTATGGATAGTCAGTTTAACTTGGACGCTCCCTTGTTTGGTAGACGGAAATCCGAAAATCACTCACATAATTCATCATATTGTCTCCCAATACACCAAAGCTTATAAAAATCGGGTTCATCAAATACCTCCTGAATCCTGTTAGCATCATCCCCACATTACCTCAATGTATTTCAATCTTCTCTTCTCACTCCAATTGCAAACACTTTCAAACATGCACTAACGCGCCAAACGCCTTCATAGTTCCTTATCTCACTCACTTTTGTGTCACCCGGACCGTGTTTCCCATGATATTTTTACTGTTTTGTGTTAGCCCCACAATCTTAGGGTATTTGTACGACTGCGTTTTTTACTTGACTTAAAAATAATTTATCCCATTTTGTTCCATGGAAACAAATGTGTGGTATAATGATACGCGTCCCACAACACGTCCAACTTTTCAATTTTCAACATTTTGTCGATAATAGTCAGAATTTTCGGTTACACGAATTCATAAATTAACTTTCCAGACAGGTGGCTAGATAACTAGACGATAACCCGACCAGAATCTAGCTGATGAACATCTTCGATAAAAGATAATCGAGACCGGATCTGAAGGATGTGGGCCAGCCGCACAAATGCCAACTCGCTCTCTAAATCAGTTCAACACGATGCACACCTAGTGATGTGGCTAGACGTAATGAGTTTCGATGTGAACTTCTATTGATCTATTTCAGAAGCATCAAAACGTGCAATATTGTCTTACGCTATTTTCACCAAATTTGTTAAGTGATTTTGTTTTTAGGGAAGAAGACATTAATTTATGAAGCGTTTTGCCAGATTCCAGAACTAGATCCACACAGTGAACGTATTTCGATGTGCGAATTCTTATTGTAACCCGAAATCTTCTGTAAAACTGCATTCGTTCAGTTAAATGGAGACACGATTTTCAAAGCCTTGTCTAAAAATTTGCACTGTGTCATATGACTGAATCAGTTTTTTGATGCTGGTATGATGCAGGGTTAATCTGCAGGCGAACAGGTCACCATAGCCAGACACCCACCGATGGTATCTTATTTATCATTTATATCACTAATTTGTAATGTTTACTAGTTAATTTGCGCACACAAAATAATTTTCTGTCCTGAAAATCAAACGACGTTTCTCATTCCTGTCGAACTCCATATGTTACGTGATCTTACCCTGGATTCGTGTCGCGTTACCCAGAGCCCTAAAGGTGCTACACTGGTTAGAACAGTCGTAATAGCAACGGTGTTTTAATAAACTTATCAATCAGCTTCGCAGTTTTGGTTGAAACAAATCCAAATCAGCATACTACGTGTGGCACCCAGAATTGCTATGGCATTACGTATAATGAGTTTCTATGAGAGTATTAAAGAATTTAATTTGTTTATATGATGAATTCGTCGTGTAAACGAAGCGTGAGCCGAAAAGCTGGGAAGTACTGCATAGGTATTTCGACCTGGTTGGATCTCATTAGCAGTGTGAATCCATCGACCCACCTCGGGATGGAACCCGGGGCCTTACATGTGGAACACAAGCATAATACCCATTCCATCCAGCGAGCAGCTGATTAGACCGTTTATCATTTTTAATATACACGATATACCTGTGCGGTCCCGGGTTCGATCCCCAGTTGGGTCGATGGGTTGGCACTGCTTATGAGATCCAACCAGGTCGAAACAGCTGTTAAGTGCTTCCCAGCTTTTCAGCCCACGCCTCATTTACACAACGAATTCATCATCCAATGAGTTTGTATGACACATAGATGACAATCCCATATTCATTGTGGTCTTTACAAAACTCCTTGCCCATTAGTCGTTGCCAGATATACTGCAGATTGATATTCTTTCTTCCGACAATATTACCATCAATAAAGTCACTAAGGATTATACGTAGAGCGTTTACAAAGTTTAAGGTTGCGCTTTATTTAAGCATGTTTTAATGGTACGATTGCAAACTATTTGGCAGTATGGGCAAGCTGACTCCCTGTCAAATCTCCCACCAAAGGTTTTTTCGCGTCTGTTATTACTCCATAAACGTGCAATATTTTGAAGTTATTCCTGACCATTTGAGTCTCCACCGTTATTTCCTGTTTTCAAGAGATGAAGTTCATGTTTGGTGTATCCCACCATATACCCATGTTCTTTCGTTTTTCCTGCTAGAAACTCACAAACAATAAACCGTCTGGTGTTAAGATCCTGACTTCACTCCCACACATTATCCTCAGTTTCTCCTTTAAACAGACATACACAAAGCACTATAAACTCCAGTTTCACCTTACTGAGAGCTCATAAGTCCGACGCAATATCACTTGTTTCACACCAGTATTCACAATTGAATAATGTTAATTAAAAAGCAAACTTGAACGGTTACAGGCAAAGTAACAAAATTCTGCATTGACGGCCTGATGTGTTGGTAGGCTTTCGATTAAACTCAAAAGGCAGTCATGTGTGGCTGCATTTCTTGTTGTCAGGCTCTTAATGAACTGACTGATCAGCACTGAAAACGACACTGGAACACACACGATGTAGGCATACAGATCAGCCTTCGTGTGAGTCCGATGACAGAGATGTATCACACATGTCTTCCGTTCGGAATCATACATGATTTCACAAAAATAAACATTAGAGTGACTCCAAATTTATATCTTCATATCACGTACGCGTGCAATAAATTGATGTCACACATTTTCCATGTTTCAAAGATACATGTGAGCTAGGCGTACGTCGAGACGTGGATGACGGACTTTTGGTTGTGGATTTAGGCAAACCCATTTTTCAAAGTCAAAGTCAAAAATCGCTTTATTCATCTTAATGGATGGATTCTCAGCTTCTTGCACACCAAGGTCATTTATCATCGCATACAGTCACAAAGAAAAAGTGAAAAACAGCATCGTGGAGTCAAGAGGAATGTGGTGTAAAAGTTTGCAAATGGATATCAATTGCGTAAGAGAATGCAAAACGTTTTATCTGACGGATGCCTTTTAAGCCAGAAATCTCGAAAGATACCGGATAATGCACAAACGGTAGGCATTGGTCGGAGCATGCACACTTATATAACGATATCAGTTACGGAAGTGGATACGCATTGTATAAGTTCTGTAATGGGTGAGTGATGCTGAGAGAATATTGTTTGCAGAAGTTTTCGCAAGAAGTAAATTGTTTTTCGGGATAAAGTTAAGCAAGTGCAAACAAGGAATACCGGTTGTGCGAGAAATAGTTTTATAGATCGGCGTAGAATTGTGTAATCTTTAACTATAAAACCGGCAAATAAAACTGAGAGCAGTAATGAAGATGAGTAACAATACAAGAATATACAAATCGGGTGAATGGAACTTTTAAAGATCGCAAACGGGAAACGAAGAAACACAATCGTTGAATCTTTTCAAAGTACAGTTTCAATGTGAAATCCATGTGAGATCTTGGCAGATAGTGACACCAAGGTATTGCAGAGAACGTACTGGGGGAACATGGTGGTTGTAAACTCCTTTCAAGAGAATGTATCCATTCTCCTTTGGCTAGCGAGAAGGCAACATCCCTACATTTCGAGGCAATAAGAGATAACTTGGAA
>UZAN01048907.1:0-15816 GCA_900618425.1 Echinostoma caproni | reverse complement strand
GGGAAAATAAGTTGATAAACACTGAAGCAAATCATTGTATGCTTTGCTCGAAAAAAAATTGTCTCAGTCAGCGAACCTGGCTGGACAATCAACGTAGCTTGTAAGCATATGTTTGTATATGGGAAGGCCACCTTCGAGTGTTCTCTCTCTCTCTCTCTCTGGTGACACTTTGACTTTAGTGATGTGTTCTGGTTGTGGTTACTGAGGCGATGATCGACAGCTCCAAAGGATACTGACGTCACGTGAAACTGAAAAACCAGTGTTGAAAGTGTTGAAGGAGCTAGAGGTACAACTCAGAGCTCTATAGCGAAATCACTTGATATTTCCAGGAACGCTGTTTACATTGTCATACCCAGTAAAACGATTATCCGAGAGTTTGCCAACTTTATAGTGCATTTTAGGAAAGATTCCGACTGGAAAACAAACGCAAGACAGTTACTAATGAGACCTTGACATGATTTACCGTGGTGGTGAGTTTCGAAACGATGGACAGCATCGTTTTTAAGATGCTCGAACTAGCTCAACAATGCATCCTTGTGTTGGGAGATACTACTCACTTGTGAGTAGTCGGTGACGTTCGGTGATTAAAGATAGAACAAGACCATCAACGACCAAGCAATATGTTTGGGAAGAATAAACACTGCCTGCTCTATCCATCACTTTTTGTATCGTGATGTATTGCGAAGGCATGTTTCTGACGAGCTTTTCGTGTTATGCATGCAAAATTAGTGACCATCAATCGGTCTTCTGCGGTAAGGAACTCTCTTCGACCAGCAACGTCTTTTGGGATTATAGCACCAGTAACTCCTGGCCTCCCAAGATTGGTTTCACTGTGTCAGAAAGATGTGGTATTCAATCTCCGCACGGAAAGAGACAAGAAAAGATTGACAGTACCACGTGATGTGATGAACAAATTTCATTTTGGAGGGGGGATGATTCTGACTCATCATCTTCATATTCCAATTAGCTTCCAGAAGGTACACTAAATTTCAAAGGACAAACAGTTTCCTGGATCCAGGCATTTCGAAAAAGGGACGCAGTGCTGTTTTGTTCGCGTGTGACAGGTATCACTGATGCGCTTTTTTCTAAGTTGCCTGTCCGATGTCAATCGCAAGATGGTTGTCCAAAGAGGCAGCATCCTACTGTGGTTTAGGTAACAACCCGCTAGTGATAACATAGCCGCGACATTCTCATATTTGAAATAGCATGTTTGCCTCCAAGCTGTTCTTCAGTAGTACAAATAAACATTCGTTCCAAAAATATTTACTGGAATGCGTTTTATCACTGGTGGAAGATGAACAATCCAACGTAAAAACCGAAATGGACACTCTCCCGCCTACGTATTCCATCAAACAGGCTGGGAGACCTGTTCATTTGCATGTACTCATCAACACATTCACAAAAGCTCAATTCAACCCCTCCCTCTCCCCATTGAATCAGGCGGTAATGTAACCATCACCAAAGGATAAGTGCGATCAGATTGAAAATTTTACTGAGTTTTTAGACAAAATTGCCTCGGGCCAATCTAGGTTTCGAAAAGAGCAACTTGAATGTGACTCAGTGAATGACTAAGTGAAAATCATCTCAACCAGATAAACGCAGACGTTACCGTGTCAATTCAAGTTGGTTGCCATGGCTAATGCTCGAAATTCGGAGGAATTATGGGAGCTTAGAATCGATGTAAAGGGTGCATGAGTTGATTTTCAATACAGAGCTAGGCGAAGGTAACGGACATTGTTTGATTTTGTTGAAAATAAATCTTTGTACTGTACACGCGTTTCTTTTGCAATACTATGAGGACATAGGAATGCTTTTATTCAGATTCTATGATCAGTTTTGTTGCTGTGATCACCAAAGTCACGATTATGTTTGCGGTTGCCAGATTATACTTGCTGATGTGAATGAAATTTGGTTGTTCCATTTACGCTGTCACACACCAGCGGTGCAGTGCAACGGATTGTGAACGATAATAGCAATTGTCCTACTACTAGTACTGCTCAACGGAGTGTTTCTGGTTTAGTCTTGACTCGAGAGCTGTTAGGCGAGAGGTATCCAATTGATCGATAACTGCTGTCACACATAACCCGCCTGTGTGAGTGGTTGAACATTCATCGCGGTAGACCTTCCTACAACACTAACGAAGTGCGATAGGTGACTGTTCAACGGTCATCGTAACCTGGGTCACGTGCGGCTATTACTGTGTTTGAGTAATGCAGTTCTACTTCGTGAATCACGTTTCAATCTTAATCAGACACTGAGGTCATGAGGAATAAAGTCAGTACTGATGCCGACTAACGTTAGTCATAACGAATATATCGATCGGTTTCAGTATATACCGGTGAGAACAAAGACGGACAAAAGAACGAATGTATCTTTATAGACGCTAATGACATATTTTTCACCAGAAAGGAATTTGGGAGAGAACTGAATGCACTACGTATACCCAGGAAGAGATGTCTCATGTGTTTTCCATTGTGTGGTTTCTTTTGAATACGGTTTTATCACCCAATGCGGCAGTAAATCACGTACGCACAATCTATAGTCTGAATCGCCAACTGCGTGTAATGGTTGAGGTACGCACCGATCACGGATTACGAAGCACGTACGCGACGGAAGCACTGAATCACACTGGCACTTGCACGACGGTATTCCACGCAAGGAAAAGGCCGCAGAAGTAGTAGTTCATTTATTGGAAGAAATCAAGGGGATTAAATAACATGTACGAGAGATCTTTATTGGTTTCCCAGGTATCCGCCAACCGCGTGCTCATTTTCTTGACGTCTTACAGCTTCTATCTAGGTCACACGGCTTCTGATTGGTGGCAACAATCGATCAGCCACAATCCTTGCCCAGAAGCTGTAAAGCGTAGGTACTTTGTTGGCGTCATCTGGGAAGCTTTTAATGTCTTTTTACTTCCTTTTTATATTTATTAAATATACAAATGTGCAGTCAACTTTCAGGCAGGGGGCTGGGACCATACAAAGGCTGCCTTGGGAAATACAGAAATATGGAAGACGGGCGGTGGTGGAACGTTTCGAACCTGGGACTCCCAGGTCACAAGTTGGTGACCTAACCACTTGGCCACCACCGACGGCTCGACTTATCACACTTGTCCAGAAACTGTAAGTGTCGCCCCGTGGTTTTCATCATCCCGTAGGCTAGGATTACCCCAATGTGCTCTAATTTTGCGGTTACCCTTACATTACATTAAATTATGCACCGATCACGGACTACGAATCACGTTTTGGGAATCACGTGCGCCACGGAAGCACTGAATCACATTGGCACATGCACGACGGTATCCCATGTAACCGAGACGAGTTATTGCAAGGAATCACATAAATGTGATTGTACTGGCTTGATAAGGAACTCACAGAACAACCTACAACCTGTGTTCTGACAAATCAAGGGAAAGGGCGGGGGGGGAAGGGTAAATAACATGTACAAAAGAAGTTCATTGGTCATCCAGGAATCAACCAATCGCGTGCTTATTATTTCGTCTTTCAAGCCCGAGAGATTAAGGACAACGGACGATTTTTGATTTTGCCACAGTACCTCGTTGTACTGTACACAGGTTTCATTTGCAATACTGTAGACGCAATGGGGTGCTTTTATCCGGTTTCTGTGGTTATTTTTCTTACTGTGATCAACCAAGCCACGACTATGTTTGCGGTCGCATGATTAGTCACGCTGATGGGACCGGAATTCGGTTGCTCCGTGGTCTCCGATGCACAAACGTGGCAATGCAAACAGGTGAACACGGATCGCGATTGACCTAGCTGGTAAACAGAGGCGTTCAGTAAGATGTTAGTTAGCTCTCCAGTCGATCGATAACCGCGGTCACGCGGACGCGTCTATGTGAATGGTAGAACGATAATCGCAATAGTCTCTCCTAGAGTGCTGACAAAATTAGACAGATCATTGGCCAAAGGTCATCGTAACCTGAGTTTAACGCGTCTCTGACTTTGTTTGAGTTATACATGTTTCTTTCTTTTCATCATGAGCTTGATGATGAGCATGAGGTCAGTCAGCTGCACTGATGCCGACCAACGCCCGCCCTTCCCCCACTCCCCTATGACAAATGTATCGATCGGATTCGGTACACACTGGCAAGAACAAAAACGGACAAACGACCGAGTGAATGTCTACAGACATTAGTGGTATACATTTCTCACCAGAAAATTATGAATAGATTGCACAGCGAACAATCAGAGTTTGGATTATGGGGACGAAGTCAACTAGTACGTTTACCAAGTAACAAATATTTTGCATTTAATTCAAACTTACTTGTGAGTTGCGGTATGGGATAATTGATTGATTGGAACAGAACATCCTTCAGACTTCATTCACAATCCTCAAACTTTTCAGTCAACCATAAATCGCGAAAGTACTAGACTCGAGCTTAGCTCTTATTAGAGCTCATCAGTAGTGTATACCCACCGTCCCATCCCAGAGGCTGGTGTGTATTACCACGATGCCAACCAGCTTATACCCGGGTTGAACCAAATTGCCAATTCCTGTTTGTTCAGGTGTCGTCTTCAGTGATAGTCAGTCAGTTCAATTTGGCCCGATAGTGACGAAGGGATACGCACTAGACTATCTGTTAACTTCAATCGAAAGCCTCCCACTGAATCAGGTCTTACACGAAGGTTACGGGCTAAATGTCCACGAAACATAGTACGCTGGATAGATTTTTGACGCATGTGCGAACTAGTCTGAATCCCCAACTGTGCTCCAACTTTGTGACGTCATTATCAACCAAAACCGTTTCAGATCGTGGTGGTGAGCCATATGTACTCAATACAGTGGTCACCCTTACATTACGACTGGATGGGACAATATTCAGAATTGAACATTGAATTTGAATCAGAAAACTGTCCTATGGGAAAGGCAAATAGTTTCAGAAGAAATAGCTACTTGAGACTGAGTGAACCGATCTGATGTCGGATTGAGGGCTTCGTAAAAGATGGAAATGTCTTCTATACTGAAAGACTACGGGGGAATATCTATTTTAGATGCGCTTTAGATGAACAATAGATAATAGTAAATGGTAAATCGACAAGTAACGGAACTAACAGAATTTTCATCAGTGCTGTTTATTTTATCACAAATATCCGAATTGATTTTTCATACTACTGAATCGCTTGAAGCGCTTGGTGATCGAGGTATCCAAGTATGGTATGTGCTTTGCGCCGTCCAAATGTTAAGTGTTTGTTCAAGACTGGTAGGAGCCTATGCCTGTACTCATCCTCCGTGGTGTTCACTTGGAAGTACTTGAGAACCTGTCGTACTTCGGGAGCTTGATCGCAGCTGATGGTGGTAGTGGAGGAGATCAGATCACGAATAGTGAAAGCTAGAGCAGCTTTCGTCAACCTGCAACACCTGTGGCGCCACCATGATATCCGACTGTCCCTTAGAGAAAGGGTGTATATCACCGCGGTTCGTAGCATTCTGCTTTACTGTTGCAAGACCTGGCCTCTCCGCGTTGAGGATTCCAATCGACTTTCTGTATTCGACGACCGATGTCCTCGAAGCATTGCTCGTGTCTGATGGAAACATCAGGTGTGCAATGACGAGGTCCGTCATCTTGTGTTGGGTGTGGATAGTCGCTCTCTTACAGATGAAATCTCTCTACCCCAGCTCCGATAGCTTGGTCACGTACTGCGTATACCTGCTCATCGACTACCTTTCCGTGCTTTTGTTGCAAGGCTGGAAGAGGCGCTGCGGCGGTCAGATCATGACATGGCATGGAAGTATGAAGAAGCTGGATCCAGCATTTTGGCTTCGGTTGATGCAACCCGCCTTCGAGGTTTGGGTCCGGAGGGATGAGGATTGTCGTTGGTTAGAGACGCTGAGAGATACGGCCCAGAATAGAAGTCAGTGGTATGATTACACCACGGTTTACCTGTTGAAGTCCGGTGTCCCATGAAAACGATAAATTAAAACACACCAAAATCTCAAAAAGTGCTCGGTGAAACACAAATGTTTACAATTTTCCATTTTACCAGTTTTGCCTTCATTTAGTACTTTATGTATGCCAATCCCCCCCATCCCGTTATTGTTATTATTGTTGTGGCGTTGGCACCATGCTAGCGTAAAGCAAGGCGGTGTTAAATATATATGTATGTATACTACTTAAAGTCATACACTACTGACCAACATGCCATTTCACAATTTCTGGAATTTATTCACTTTTTTCGAATTCCCGGGGATGCAACACAGCAAGAGGTTAACCATGTATGTATTATCGCGAATGTGTGTGTGCTTTTGTGTGCCGATATATGTACTCCGGTATATACGCATAAATGTGCGTGTGCATTTGCTCAAGTCCACTCGCACCATCGTTCCCTCGCCCAATACGTGGGCACAGACATTAAATCAGCTGCTATTTTCTGGTGCACCAGTGCAAACTGCCAGCGATGATGGCGCTCTGCAGTTCCCCCGTCCAGTTTCGTCACGTGCGTGGTCATGGTCACATGGACTGATAGATGCATATGACAAGGCGGATTCGTTCATCGTGTGTGCGTGTGTGTGAAACTGCGGAACTGGAAAAGGGGCAGTGGACTGACTGGGCAAGATGAGTAACACACACGATTCCGTTACACAAGTGACGTCATGGATGGGATAAGTATAGCTTTGCGTGTCCGCAGGTAATGCGCGTACCAATGTCATGTGATGCGTCAGTTTCTTTGTCCAGGTACATGGTTTGAATGCGTGAGAGATGCAGTGGACTATCTCAGTCAGAGCCCTTCTCTTTCAAAATACAAATAATCAAGAGGCATAAACGATTTCCAGTTTAGTGTAGTCTGATTTAGTTGCTAACTGTGTACGCCTCACCTGCAGGCTAACGGTATTTTTCCAACTGGTGTGCCCCATAGGAAGTCGTCCGTCTATCGAAAAGATTAGGGCAGAACTCATTGATAGCTAATGGAAAACGTTTAGTCAAATGAAAAATGAAATACGATAATCCCCAACAAATGTAACATCAATAAGTGCGTCATTTTGTGAGCAGACCTTTGTTCACTTGCGTTGACCATCTGTTTGTGATTTTTTACTGCCTGGTTTGTTCCAATTCAATGCTGCCATTGAATACGGATTTCTGTGTGGTGTTCATACTCATTCCTTATCAGACTGTCCATCACTGGGCATGGAAACCTCTTCAATTTATCACACACTCACACACACACACGAAGGTTTTATTGAATGTTCCACACCGAAGGCTGTAAAGGAATGAGCCGGCAGGGGGTGAGGGGTGGTGGGAGATTAGTCCATAAACATTTACCTCTTATTGCACAACTCTGTCACGGTCACTGGGCTCATTTGTTCGCACTCAAACCCCCGATCCGATTTGAAGAACACGCTCTTCGCACCTCTTCCCAGTTGAAGCAGTCTACTACTTACTCTGTCCGAACTAAGACGATTGAATTCTCCTCTCGTGTCCCGAACACTTAAAAGTGACGCGTTCATCCAAACCAAAGGTGTTTGTCATCGTCCTTAGCGGATGGCTGACAACTGTGGCTGGTTGTTCGCGAGCAGCGAAAAGTCAACTCAAAGCGGCTGATTTGCACCCGTGCAAACGATTCAAGAGGGTGTGCATTCATCATTGTCGTAGTGCTCAGGGCATCGAATGTTTGCGACGAAACATCGCCATCATCGCCACCACCATCACAACAACAACAACAATAATAATAATAATAATAACTACAGCAATACAACGATTACGTCAATGACATCATCATTGTCGCCTATAGTAAATATTAGTATCCGGACCATACCCAGCGGTCGTCAACATGCGCACTGAGTGTAAAGCGAATTGAACTTGGCCGACACCATCCATTCGCCCTCCTATCGCTTGCTTCTTTTACCTTTCACTCTTTCTCTCTCTCGGCTGCGCACACTGAATGTGATTGAGGACGGCGCTTCCCCCTCCGATCGATACAGCAGCAGCAACAACAGCAACAACAAAAACAAGCACGTCCCAAATAGCATCAAATCAAATTTGACTCGTTGCGTCAGATCTTCTTTCCTGGCCCACTACATAACGCTGCGGGATGCATTTGCGTGTAGCAATGCGCATCTCGATCGCGATCGTTCTTAATGTTCCAATTTGGAGACAAACGAGACGTGCGCAAGGGCAACGCTGCTGTCACGTGATTCCAAGGATAACGCCGGCATTCTCCTCGCCCGGTCTGGCCCCACCACTGCGGCACATTATTTGATCAGGCTCTGGTCGACAGGCTAAACAAATAGGGGATGCCGGTTATTAGATATGACGAGAAAGTCAACCAACTGTCATCCGCTGTGGGTGTACGATGGAATCAAGGGAATTTGAGTCGTTGGACGAGAGTAGAATGCGTGCGCTCGCCCGAGAGAGAGAGAGAGAGAGAGAGAGAGAGAGGCGGCGACGGTAAATTATTCCCGCTAGAGTAGCAAAATAATAGTGAAACAGATTGTGAAATTGCCCCGAAGTGGACAAGAGGGGGAATGGCTGCCCAATCTCAAACTCATTGACTTTTCTGAAACATCTACGCCGAAAACAGAAATCAAAGAGAGCGAGCGCGGGCGCAGTTTTTATAACCGGTACATGGTCAGAGTTTTATGGAACCAGAATAAAAAAGAATATCCACTTTTTGGTGAGTGGGAGTGAAATTACGCGGGGAGGGGGCCGATGTATTATTCATATTTTGCTTCCCAATCGGTAACAACTGCATTGGAATTTCGGTCACATCACCAAACAGACACACACACACACACACACACACACAAGGAGAGAATTAGCGGAGGACAATCTAATACTCAGTTGTACGGCACAAGAAAGATTATTTCGTTCAATTGTTTTTCTGGTCTACCGCTGATCGTTTCACATAATAATTATTGATTTTTAAGTAAGAAAATGTTCCGTGCATCATCCGGTCTCTGTCACTGGCATTAGAGGTGGTCAGCATGAACGAACTCATACTCCCGAACATTCATAGTCCGCAATTCTCGGGTAGAAGCTTGCTAATCGGATCGGACTCGAAATAGGAGCGGATGTGAACAGACGAAGTTCTACTCGTTACGTTCACGTTCGTACGATTTGTTCACTACCAAGGGACAAGGATAGAATGATTAGGAAATTCCCTTCTCTTGGTCTGATTGTCACCGGTCAGAAAGAACACGTGAGTAGCAAAACTAGAATTAGGTAATTCTGTAAAAAAAATTATGTTCACAAGACACGCGTGAAGTGGGTTTAGGCGGATAAAAAACGACTGAATTGGACAATACTCGTGAAGTTAATACACACACACAGCATTCCTTAATCCCATTCGACCTGATGAGAGCAAGTTAATACCCCCATTACACCATTTTATGCAATATAGCAATCAAAACAACCAACAATAAAGAACCACACAAATCAAGAATCCGGAACCGAAATGCAGAAACAGTGTCAGTGAAGAAGCTGTTCCTTTAGTGACAGAAACTAATGGGATTGAATGGTATGGAAATGGAAATATTAATCGCTAAACAGTCTTCAAGTTTCATACATCCAATTCCCTTAGTGAATTTCATAAGCATCATCACAGGGAACCGGGTTGAATTCAACTGTATTTCACGTTCCCCTCTGTTCAGCTGTGTGTGAAAGTTCGATCAGGACTGCGGAAAATCTTTAAAAATCAAAAACGCACGAATTAGCAAAAGATAATCATTCACTTTTAGATTGAATAGAGGGAAAGGATAGACGAACATGCATATCGATCGGTGGCAGCCTTACCATGATAGAGTGAGGCTGACCACAAAGTCTAGTCTAGGTCTGATTTAAGACGCCGAATGTCTACGGCCTCAGTAAACCGCCCAGATTTTTGTCGGTCTTCAGTCTTCAGTTTTCGGTCTTCAGGATTGAGGGCAGAGGGCAGGGTACCCGTGTAAGCCCCATCACCACTGGGTCGAAGGTCCGAGCACAAGTGTTCGTTCCTCCATAGCCCCTTCAGGTGCTCATCCAGACGCCGTTTGAAAGCAGCATCTGTCTTCTCTTCCACCACAATCGCGGGAAGGGAATTCCAGAGTGTTGTTGACGTACGCGAGAGTCGGTAGACTAACAGAAGACCAACTGACTGAAGTTTCCGCAANACGTGAGAGAGTGCCCCGCGTGCGGTGCTCTGTCCGTAAAGGGAAGTACTGTTGCAGCTCCGGGCCCATATCACCTCTCAGGATCTTCCTCAGGCAGATGAGTTCTCCTCTGAGGCGTCGATACGCAATCGGGAACAGACCATTAGCCTGTAGACGACCTTCATAGCTGGTCCCGCATCGTCCAACAACGAGTCTAGTGGCAGCACGTTGTACACGCTCCAACTTATCCAGTTCACCGGCCGTGCAGGGGTATGTCGCCGCACCACCGTACTCAAGTCTTGGTCTGACATGGGAAGCGTACAGCAGCCTGAAAGTGTCCCTTGTGAGCTGGTTGAAAAACCGCCGAATAGGCCCGAGAATGCTCCACGCGCTGGCACAGACCCGATTGATGTTTTCTCGGGTGTTTAGTGATGACGTAACCACAACTCCCAGGTCTTTTTTCGCGTATGCTCGGTGCAATGTGGTTTCCTGGAATTCGTAGTCTACCTCTGAAGCAGCACGCTCCAATTCCAGATGAGCACACTTTGCGGTGTTGGCTGGAAGAGTTCAAATTCGCTTGAAGAGTATTTCGATCATCCGCACCCTCGATTGTACGCCAGATTTTGATGTCATCCGCAAACATAAGAGATAGGCTGCACAGTTGACCGTACGGGTCTTTGACATAAACCACAAAGAGCAGTGGACCAAGAACCGAGCCTTGGGGACCCCACTGGGAGCGGAATACCATGCAGAGAGCGATTTGCCAACACGGACGCAGAATTTCCGATCGGCTAAGAAGTCTCGCAGCCAATTCCGCATTACCACACCTATACCTAGGTTGGACAGCTCTCGCAGTAGGAGGTCATGCGGTACCTTGTCTAAGGCCTTGCCGAAGTCCACGAAGATGATGTCCGTTTCGTCTCCTTTGGCCTTGTCCTCGGTCCAGCATCCACGTGCAAGTAGCAGATTTGAGAGGCATGAGCGACCTGGTCGGAAACCGTGTTGCTGGGGGCACAGGTGACCGTGGCACACCAAATGCTGCCGAAGCCGTGCAGCCACCAGTCGCTCCATTACTTTACCCACAACGCTAGTAAGGCTGATTGGTCGGTAGTTCCCAGGGTCACTCCTATCCCCAAATTTGGGCAGTAGAACAATGACAGCGTCCTTCCACTGCCGCGGTAAACGCCCTTGTGTGAATGACAAATTGAACAGGTTGCACAGTGGCGCTGCAAGTTCATCTGCCAGCTCCTTCAGGATCTCCTTCAGGGTCTGACACCCAGAATGCTTGCTTTGGAACAATGCAAAGTTTTCAGTTGAATACGTGGCGGACAATAGAGCTGGAGAGAATCATCGAGCCACTGAGTGCCAAATTTCTCGGGACGTGTTCTGAGATCCCAGTAGCCAAGCGTCTCTCGGTCCTTCCGATCTACTGGCTGTCAAAATTGCATTGAAATAACTTGAGAGTTCAGCTTGTCCAATTTGGAATCTGTAATCAATCAACTGGTTTTGTGAAAAAGAATTAGCGAAGCAGCGTTTTGTGTTCTTGAAAGAGCTTGTTTCAGTCGATCATCTTCATCTGGCTAATGTGATTGAAACGTTCTTCTTTGATACATCGTTCCTCCCCATCACTCATTTTGCTTGGTCAAGTGCTTTTGATGTTTAAAATGTTTCCGCAGTCCTGATCGAATGTTCACAAGTGAATGTTTGCGTACACAGAGGCAGAGGTGATGCGAAACAGTCAAGTTCAGCCTGCTCTCTGNGCTCTCTGTGACGATATTTTTTATCTCTCGCTGTTATGAAAGCCGTCAAGTTATTCGAGTCAGAAGACGCATGTTTGAACTGATTGGCCGAGACTGTTGGCCTCAGATCCATTGTAGCTCCTTGACTAGCGACCTTTCGGAAGCTAGGATCGCTCAACCAGATATAGGTCATTGCACTTAACCAATCCTGTTAGTGCCACTTGAGACCACAGGACTGGTCAGAAAATCCGTTTCCTGATTGGTTATCTGAAAACTGTACTGTGGTGCGTACCTACTCATTCCTCGATCACCACAGTAAAATATAATTTCAGAAACCATAAATGTTTTTGTCCTTGAAAATGGAGTCAATACACATTCGTAGTGTTACGTCACTCTGCCTTATGCGTTGACTCTGTAATGCCCCTTGTAGAGTATGTTCCCATTCAAAAGTAATCAACCGTATCTCTCTCTGTTTTGGGGGTACTCTATTTCGGAAACCACCTTTGGTGCTAGGTGATTGATCTTCCTGTTTGGTCCCCCTAACCCAATTTGATTCTCATTACGACCATCTAAACTCATGGAAAATCTGAGTTTCTTTTTGTTTCGTCGACAAGCGAAACTCCTAATAAACTATGTTACTCACATTACGTACTCCATTGTATGTGGGATTTTCTCATGTTCGGAGCAAATATATATATATATATATGTGAACTGAAAAACTAGGTCCCATCAGCCAGTTGTTTCCACCTGATTAGGTTTCATCAGCCGTGTAAATCCATCNGATCGAACCCTGGACCGCAAAAGCAGAACCTATGTATTCTGGTCAGTTGACCCCTGGGCAGCTGATTAGACAGGTTTTCATTCTGCCTGTGCACGGCGTAGTAGCACAACTCATCTTCGATGATATCCGGTCTAACGTTAGAACATTTTTTCAAACGGTAATTAAACTTATATCAACATGACCGAGAGCCTTCGATTAGAAAAAAAATCACAGTTATCAGCAATATTGGATTGAGCAAGCTGAGATCTGGTGACACAATTCCTCTACATTACTTCCCCTGTGCACCCAGTGTCCATGCCTCCTACAATGAGCCTTCCAAACGACTGTGGCATAGCAATAGGGTATGCAGTGCTTGGCGCATTTCCCGATGGGGAACAACCTCATTTGCTGTTCTGCAAGCAGAAATTTGCTGATAGATTTATAAATCGACAACGTGTGGTGACTGATCTTAAATTCATAACTCATAATAACTACCGGAGGTCACTTGAAAAACGGTTAGCGTATAGTAATCCTACCCTACGAGATAACACCAGTCACGGGGCGATACGTTACAGTTTCTGGACAAATTTGATGTGTCAAGCTTCTCATATGATGCCTCACAGCACCTACGCGTTACAGCGTCTGGACAACGAAACACAAGCCGATTGTGGCCACCAATCAGAAGCCGTGCGGCCTAGACAGAAGCTGTGCGACGTCAAGAATACGAACACGTGATTGATTTGGGTAACCAATAAACATCTTTTGCAAATTTCATGTAACCCCCTTGATTTCTTCCAATAAACAAACTAATACTTCTGTGGCCTTTTCCTTGCATGTCAGTTACGTGGGATACCGTTGTGCAAGTGCCAGTGTGATTCAGCGCTTCCGAGGCGTCCTTGAATCCTAATACGTGATTCGTAATCCGTGGTCTGTGCGTACTTCAACCATTACACCCAGCCAACTGCCGCTCTGTAACGCTCCTTTCCCGGGTCGTCCGAAATCGTGGCATTGATTGTGGCACACTCCGTGACCTAACACTTAGAAATGTGTCATGTTCTTTCATCAGATTTACATGGGCTATCGGAAAGCGACCTTTTGCTACCAACTTGCGGTTTGATGTCACTGCTCTATTCTTCAATAGATATCAACTTGGCGAAACAAACCATGGCTGCTCTAGTCAACATGGACAATGACAACCCAACAACTAGCCAAATCAGACAACGAAACCTCCTGAACCTTTATATCTGTGTCTATACACGTAGTTCCAGTTCAACTGACAGCTATACAAACAAATACGAGGCAACCCGATGGGATCATCACTTTCAAGACTCATCGCAAAAGCGTTTATGCAGAGATTGGAGACTTGATATTTCTATCATCCACCCGAAATTGTCAGTCAGTCTAGTTGATGACACTTTTGTGATCGTGATATCTAGCCCGCTGGAGGAGACGCACAACCTAATCAACAATGTATCCGCTGGAATCAAATCCACCTTGGAGAAAGAACAGAACGGACAACTACCCGTTATGGACGTATTGTTCAAGCGAACCAAAGATGGGCAACTGGAAACCGAAAGTTACCGAAAGTTACTCACACGGACCAGATTCTCAACTTTCATAGCAACCACTCCCTGGTACACAAGAGAAGCTGCGTACAATCACTTCTCAAACGAGCAAAAACGCATTGCAGAAATCTCCCGCTTCAAAAGATAGAGGAAGCCCACCTTTCTGAGGTATTTTGATGTAACGTATATTCACGGAATGTCGTGCCACGCTGCTTACTTACGACGCTCAAGGAAAGGAGAACAATTTTGGCCCCGGGAGAATCCCCAAATTGACAGCCAGAAAAACGACCGATGATTAAAAGAACAACACTGCCATATATGCAAAGAGTCTCGGAAATGGCAGCCGGATTATTACAACCATCAGGAATTTTGGTTTCACACAAGATAACGGTAACAGTGAGGGCTATCCTATCAAGGCCAAAGAGTGAGCTTCCAAAGAAAGATTCCTCGTATACAACTTAAAGTGCGGAGACTGCGACAAATACCACGTGGGACAGTCCAGTAGAAAGCTCAAGACACGACTACACGAACACACACTGACACGAGGAGAAATCACGAATCTCAATCCACATGGATGCTGAGATTCACGTCTTCGAACTGGGCAACGCAAGGATAATCGGGAGAGGAACCACTGAGACAATACGTTAATTCATCGAAGCCCGACACTCCAGAACGGACATTATAGATTTAAAACTGGAACCTATCTATCACTATCTAAGGAAACACTGGTGACCCAAGGCTGCCTCAAGCAGAACCGGTTCAAAATCAGTTCTAATCAGTTTGGAACCAGTTCCAAAGCGGTTTGTAGTTGGTCAAGGGAAACCAGTCAACCAATGAGAAAAAAAATGTTCACCATGACAACGAAACAGCCAATCAACTCATAGCAGACGCCTGCTATGCACCAATAGGAATAGAGGAGAGCAAACAGCCAATCGAAACCCTCAAACAGAACCAGATAAGCCCGATTCCACTGAGGACTGGAGCTGCCCCGAAGTAGCACTGATGATGTTGTCTAGTTTGGCTAGGAAACGTCTGCGAACAACACTTCCAGCTCGGAAAACTCACCAACACCAATATCCGCATCCCGAGCTAAAATTACTCCACATCATTTCAAACTGTCATACAGCACGAATGAAAAGAATCTAGATATCACTATTCAAGCAAACTTCAGCCAAAGTTGGTCTAACATCTTTGAAAATTCTTGGTGTTATGGGACACAATCTACCGTTATTGGACAAGGTTTCGCTGATGGTACAATCGGCGGAAAAGTGCACTCATTTAATTAGAACCAAGAGCAGTTCATCTCTAGTGGGTTTAGTTAGTTGTCATTCGTATGTTGCACCGATCGATCACTGCATACTGGCAGCGGCTAATCGCGATGTGTTCCAACAGCGCTGGAGGCATGCATGTTGAGTCGGTCAGATTGAAAACTGACGATCAGTCGTTGTTTATGAAACGACGCGTAATTCCATAAGATAACCGCAACGAAGTCCATTGAGAACATCACGTGTACTGGTATCATCACTCGTGTCACGTGAACCGCGTGGGCAACCCCAATTGTGAAAGCAATCAAAAGGGACGGTATAACTGTGGTGATCCGGGCCTGTGAGATGACACGTACCCTGGTGCGACGCTTTACAGTTTTTGGACAAATGCGATCAATCAA
>UZAN01048906.1:1493-19611 GCA_900618425.1 Echinostoma caproni | reverse complement strand
ACCAGGTTTCGGTTACGGCAATGAGATCCCATCGACCAGTCCGACAACGTAATTTCACTTCTGGAAACTTACTGAAAAAACCCTGAGCATTGGTATAGAAACAGTTTAGTCGTTGTCGGAGCAGAAATCCCTTGGAGTTTAGGGACGTAATTTGGCCGACAGACGTTTATTGCCGTAGGTTTGTTGGGTTTGGTCTGATGGGGTCGGAGTGGAGCATGAAGTTTGCCGTGTTTCACGGGCAATGTGATTGACATTTTCGACTGATGGACAATTTACCGGTCCTGAATTCAGCATCGGTCTTACGCGTAGTTCTTTGGGCCCTTTGGTTCTATGTTCATAACATGCCCGAAGAACTGTGTTTACCATTTATGGTGTCCCAAGGGTTACCTTCAGTATTTGCGGGCCATCTCCGCGATAGTTGGGAGAACGCGGAAGGCATTTATTGGCCATGGTAAAGACATTGCGGCAGTCTAACAATTCTTGAATGAAGTGCCATTCATAAAAAAAAACATTTTTTCGACAGTTGGATTCATCGGCCTCGGAGAGCTGTGGCACTCCGTGTATGAGAATTTCCCGCGAGTTGTCTGCATCGCACGCACTGTTAGGATCGTTCCGTCGGTGTACACGCTCAGTCGAAGGTGTGTCCGGTAAAATTCTGGTATTGCTGGACCCATGTGCAATGAGAAAACTAGAAAGAAGAACATTTTCAACGTCTTCTTCACTGGCCAGCGTCACACGAAGTAACCTGGGTTCTCCGATATGTGGTGATGTCGGTTGGCGCCAGAGAAGTATGAGGCTCACCGATTTGGCTTCTACACCCATTCGGGCACATACCTCTGCCCAGCGACTCAGATCGTCCTGTTGCCTCTCTCTCAATGATTGACTTGTAGGTTCTGGGAGATTTGTGTAAATTACCGTGAGTGCAGTGTTGCCAGCTACTCTCTTGTTCATTTGTGACGGTATAGTAGCTTGCAACTGACGTTTAGGTAGCGGCACATTGACTACAAGTACCGAAACTTCGACCGTTGGTTTCCTCGTTGTTAGTGGAGAGGAAGTGATGCGCGCTACCCCTTGATTTATTTTGTTAAAGACACTTCTCGGAAGTTTTGACGGCCTTGGGTTTGGACTTTCTGGAGTCATCTGGGAACTAAGGGTCTTTATCTTCTCTTTGAGAGAAGCAATTTGTACTTTTGCCCTGCCCTCGACAACTGCTAATAGGTTTTCAAACCTGTGTGATATCCGTTATGTATTTGATAATAGGCAGTTTGGAACATTCTCCACAGAACCAGAAATAGTCTGTCTGTGAGACTAATAGTTTTACCTGTTTTGCCGAGAGTTTAGCACACGAGGGATGAAAGGATCGTATGCAGTTTGCGCATGAGATGCCGGTCTTGATTTCTTTTCCATACTTCAATTCACCGCATACTCCTGGTCCTATTGTGACCCCTGGAGCGGCACTAGTTGACATACCTCGACGACCCATTTCGGATTGACTGTGAAGGGCGAGGTTGGCTGCAGTTGACAAAGGTCAAGTGCAATGAAAAGTGAACGTCCGGACCGATCACACGTATGTGTTGATAATTCTCACTGACGCGTAGAACAAAGACACGGGTTAACTTGCGGGTATCGATCGACTGAACTGGTCGTAATGGGATGGACGCACGGGTGAGTGATGGTGCAAATGGCACAAAAACTGAATTGCACACAAATATCTCCAGCGCACCTGAAATTGGGCGTAGAAAGCTAAATTAAGATTTGTTGGATGGAGCGGAATATTTCCTTCACAATGGTATCACAACACTGACACTTTGAAGGAAAATGAACAACTTTGCACTCGTGAGCATTAGCAAAATATTTGCTACAAATCACGGAAACGCATGGCGGTGTATGGTATGGTTCATATCCGAGAGAGAGAGAGAGAGATATCGCTAGATAAATCTCACAGAGCTGAGTCGAACGAGCGTGAAACTCGTCGAATTAGAAGTGAACCCCATTAACGTGGAAATATACATTTATTTTACGATAAGTGGTACCTAAATAATCCGACAAAATATCTCTGGCAGCTCATACACCAGGACTTTTGGCCAACTCCCCTAGGTGAACTACCAGTGGTCCACCAACCCGAGCATAGCCCCGGGTATCGGCTTTTCGTCCTCTCACTTTGGTGGGAAACACCTCCGCCACGAAAAGGCAGTGAGTAGGGCTTCCTCAGCAGAGGCTATTTGAGACGCTTAATCGTTAGGAGCATTTCGTGAGGCGCAAGAGAAGGGTCACCAACTGCGACCCTAGACACCCACATACTTTAAGAGTAAATTCATACCTTTTCAAGCATTCTGGCCTGATAAGAAATGACAAGAACGCCACTGCTGTCGGTTAGTCGCAATATCCCCCAGTGTTTCCAACCAACCAGGTCCAAAGTCTTCTGGACCCCAACCTGGAAGATGGGAGACACGTAATAGCTCTGTGTATTTCTTCATGTCCCGTTTCTACGTCATCTGCTGACCTCCAAGTGGTTTCTTCCAACCTGGAGCCGCGACTGCGAATAAGGCGCGGTGCGGTACTCGATGGCTGGGCATGCACAATACTTGTCCTAACCAGCGAAGCCGACCAATCTAAATTCGATGGGACAACGAATTCTCCATCGAATCATTACCAAATACGCAACGACTTACGTCAGAGTTGGTTACACACTCACTCCATCCAACCCACGCCAAACTACATAAACATCGGAAGTCAAAGACTTCAAGACGACGAATATCTTCCACGCGCAGATTTAGGGTCTCGCAACCATAGAGCAGAACTGACCGCACGGTGACGCAGTATACCCGACTTTTCAGTTTCAACGAAACATCGCGTCTGCACCAAAGGTGCTTCAATCCTACTTAAGCTGCTCCAGCCTTGGAAATGTGCGCGGTCACTTCATTGACTACGCTGTCATTCGTCATGCAGTAGGAGAAATATTCCAATATTCCTAAATCTTGACCATCAAGCATCAGCCCCAGGGTAGACGATACCCAATATTGTGTGTGACGCAATTCGAGGACTTGACGCAGAAGGAAGATTTGGTCGATGCAACCACGACTTGGTCGGAATCCGCCTTGCTGTTCACGGATATTCATCCCCCTAAAGGGTGTCAAGCGGTGAAGTATCACAGAAGTCAACACTTTTCAGATTCTCAGAACTAAACTAATCCCACGGTGGTTAGCGCAGTCGTTGCGTGATCTTTTCTTGAAGATCGGGACGATTAACGATTCATCCCAGGACAATGAGATACGCTCCTCCGTCCAAATGCTGCGAAGTAAGCTAGCAATTGAGTCGACAAGAGAATCACCGCCCACCTTGAAAAGAATAAGGAAAAGCCCATCAGGTCCCGCAGCCTTTCCTTTCTTTAATGATTGAATGCAGCTTCGTGATTCCAATTCCAATGGGGGCTCACGTGTTACAAATGTTATTATGAAGTAAAATGAAACAAAATAAACACCCACATCAGACTTGTAAATGTAGGATGCACTCACGCTTTCCCAAAACCACAAGAGCCATCAAATTTGCTGAATACCATTGTTCGTGGAACTCCAGCAACTGTTCCCGGACGTTTACACTCCGCGCACACGGAGACTGATGCAGTGATAACCGGTTGCCTGAAAAGAATCGCGAATACTCGTGACCCGGTAAGGACAAAGAACGCTCCAATTGAAAAAGCCGACGTGTATCATTGGTGAGGTTCTTTTCAAATTCAGCCTGAATCGCGTTTATCTAAAGATCACATAAATGCATAGAAATAAACACCAATTGATCAATTCAACATACGGAATGAGCGGAAATTGTATTGGAGATTTGGTGACTTTTTATACCAACCGAGCGCAAAAAAGAACTCATGAGCATCGACGGGAGGCAAACTGAGACAACAGTAAGCGTGTACAGATTTTACTCCCATTGAGGCTGGATAATTCTTCGAGTGTGAAAAAAGGGAGCAATATGACTAACGAGAACGACCGTTGTTGAAAACATCAGAAAAAGAATTACAAATAGGTATACGTCAGTTAGGAATAAATGATAATCGAGCTTAAAAAGGGAATTCCCCATAAGTTACTTGCATGAGTAAGCGCATGAATGAAATACTGAAAATTTCATGTCGAAATAAATCATCGACGATGATTACTTCTGTTTATTTCGACCGCTGACAGGAGAATGAGTAACAAAAATTCTTGGTCATGTACCCATGTACTCATTTCGAATCAAACCACGAAGCATCAGACTGCAGCTGAACAATTCGGCAACCTTCGACTTGGCTCATAAGATGCATTTGTGTTTCACACACGTTTGAATCTAGACCGTGTGTCAAATAAATCATAGTGCAATCATTTTCATAAAAAGAGGTTTTTCACGATTTGTTTTTGGGTGGAATGCTACCACGTTTTCCAGGTGTAACGACCCTGGCAACTTGCCATTCCGTTTGAGTGAGTCGTGTTCATGTTTCACCGGACCTTTGCACATTTCCCTCAGTAAAGCGCTTTCGAAATTCGATCCACGGTCGGAGTGCAGCTGTCCGGGTGCACCCCATCTGTCGAGTGTGGCGTCTGTTACAGTCACAGCGTTCGCTTGTTTCAAGGGCATTACCTCACACCATTTAGCGAAGTAGTCAACCAGTACAAGAATGTATCTATGGTTCATTAGCGTGTCCGGTAGGGGCCCAATTATGTCGACACCGACCATTTCATTCGCGTATCCAGCAGTGATTGTCTGNTGATAGTACTCGATCTATCACAAAGGGTCCGCGCCATTCTTTATAAAGTTTCGCTGGTACTCCCGGAATCGTCTGTCTTGTGAAACCATACCCGGTCGCTTGTTCGTAATGGGGCTCCGAAGCACTGCTTGTCGTAATAATCCTGATATCTCTGCGATGCTTCGAGGTGTGTGCAGGCCATCTAGTTCGCTGTTCTTAATGAGTCGGTCATCTTCGATGTGTACTCTGTGGCCATCAGTTGCTGGCGGTCGATCGTTGGTAGTCAGTCGCTAGGAGGTCTTATCTCTCTGCCAGTCCACAGGAAGTGTGGTGTCTGGCCCGTGGATTGTTGGATCGTGCCGTTATACGCTAGAAGGCGGCGTGGCAGTACGCGGTCCCATTCCTTGAGGTTGGTGTCTGTGAAGGCCTTCAGCGAGGATTTTAATGAGCGATTTGTTCTTTCCACCTGGCCGTTACCTTGGGGATAGTTGATCGTTGTTCTCGTCTTGTGTGTGTCTAGGGCTTTGCACACTTCTCTCAGTAAAGCGCTTTCGAAATTCGATCCACGGTCGGAGTGCAGCTGTCCGGGTGCACCCCATCTGTCGAGTGTGGCGTCTGTTACAGTCACAGCGTTCACTTGTTTCAGGGGCATTACCTCACACCATTTAGCGAAGTAGTCAACCAGTACAAGAATGTATCTATGGTTCATTAGCGTGTCCGGTAGGGGCCCAATTATGTCGACACCGACCATTTCATTCGCGTATCCAGCAGTGATTGTCTGGAGTGGTGCCCGATTACTGTGGGACGGATTTTTGAAACTGCCGCAGAGTTCACATGCGTTTCAGAAGTTTACGACCCCTATGTAGATGTGGCCACCAGAAGTGTTGTCTCGCTGCAAACTCCTGTCGCGACGCCTATCGCGCCACCATGGAGATTGTCCAACTTGCACCAACCAATATGTTGCAACAGTGTGGCTGCAACGGGCAGAATACGGGCGTTGGCAAGCAGTCCAGGCAAACAACCCAGAAACAGCGCTCATCTACGACAGACACTGCTCAGGCGGTGACTGACCTACCACCCGTGATATGGAAAGAAAGAGCTACGAGAGCCGGTGCCTTTGATCAATGTGGAACCAGATGAAAATGGTGGAAGGAGTGATGTTTCTCCACTACGGTCCAAATCACACATCACGGATAGTACCGCAGACATTGGTTCGCGAAGTTCTCTAAGACCCACATACAGAGTTAGGTCACGCGGGTATCAATAAACTAGAGTTGGCAGCGAGACACCTACATAGGGGTCTTAAACTTCTGAAACGCATGTGAACTCTGCGGCAGTTTCAAAAATCCGTCCCACAGTANCGAAGATGACCGACTCATTAAGAACAGCGAACTAGATGGCCTGCACACACCTCGAAGCATCGCAGAGATATCAGGATTATTACGACAAGCAGTGCTTCGGAGCCCCATTACGAACAAGCGACCGGGTATGGTTTCACAAGACAGACGATTCCGGGAGTACCAGCGAAACTTTATAAAGAATGGCGCGGACCCTTTGTGATAGATCGAGTACTATCAGATACAAACCGTGTCATTCGGGAAGTTGGATCGACGCAACCATCCTTTGTGGCACATTTCAACCAACTCAAACCATACCTACCACACATCACGCCGGAGACAAGTAACAGCGAAAACAAATTGAACCCGCCAGAGGTTGCCGTCGAAGTAGAGGTACCGATTGACGGAGGAATCGCTAGGACGTTGAGGCCGACACTTTCGGAAGAAGACGATAATGTAGTGTGAAACCGAAACTGACTGACGCCCAGTAATTGAATGTCGAACCACTTTTCCCTCTTTCCTTTTAAAGACTGTACAAGTTGCGGGACGCCCAGCACAGTGATACAAGACACTGAGAACGAAGATCAAAACAGCACCCACACGTAACATTACCATTTTGTATTGTAACCATTTCATATTCTTATCAATATAATTTCGTCCGAATCCGTCGAGTCTTCTCCCTGACCGAAACATACTACACAGGTCAAGACAGGTGAATTTTCTTATTGGCAGTTCACAACCGGAGCCTTCGGATAGCCAAAGTCTGACCCGCAAGGTAGCGGGGTGGTGTGAAAACCGTAATACAAGGGGGGGGGGCTGGTGTCCAGTCCATCGGATTATAGTCCCTTTCGACGGCGTTAAATATCCGAGGTGCCCAACTGAGCCGGTGACCACTGCCACAACGAAGTTGTGGGTGAGTGCAGTTTGTACGCCTCTTCTAGTTTGGTTTGGAATCAGGGTTTTAAGTCAACTCCAAACTGACCGGAAAACAACTCCACCACAAGAAAGCAGTGAGTAGGTTATTTATGAAGCGACGTAGCAGTAAGACTGACTTGTCGTTGCAGTATCAAGAAGGCTTGGTTACTGGCTTCCACCTTCCAGGTTGGGGCTCAGGCGACGAGAACAGTCGTTGGTTAAAGACGCCGACAAACATAGTTCAAAACGGAAGTCAATGTTGTGCACACCGGTCAATCTGCCGAAATTCCCTGTCCCATAAAAAATAAACAAGAAACAAAACAAATACGAAGAAACAAACAACAAATACTTGTTGTTCCATTTATTTTGTTTCTCCTCATGTTTCGTATATGTACCCAAAATCCTCTTCTAAATTTGTATGTTTTTTGTAGTCTCGGATCTGACGTTTACGACCGACAAACCTCAACTGATTCTCGACTGAATCAATCGCTACGCGATGACCATCGATCTGGAAGTTAAAACAGCGACAACCTTCTCATGGACATATAATCAGTACCTGCCCGATAAAGACGAGCAAATCTAGAATGTGCTATCCTATAAATACCTCGGTTCGTATGTGTTGTCTTGATGTTAAGATAATATAGTCGATACGTATGCCTCTTTGTCTAGGCCCCAACAACTGGAGAAAGAACACTGCCGAGAAACGACAGTCAGAGAGTATATTTGATCATGAAACAACAAGCAAATATATGTGGTCAGTTGGGCGTACGCGAGCAGACGTGGTGACGCGCCAATCAGATCGTGACCTTGACACTCAGGTTGATCGACCGGANGCGTGGCAGGACGGATTTTGTGCGCTCCGTTTTGAGAGTATCGCTCTCAAATGGTGGAGCGAAGGAAGAGACAACAACGAAGACGGATACTGTATATAGAGCGTACCTACAGGCATGTTACACGCGCTGAACCCGTAATGATAGCAGTCTTCAGACCGCGATTAGCGATTTTTGTGCTGCTGTCTCATTCGTAACCCCCTCCGCGTGTGACACCACCACTGTGAGCCGAGGAAACCAACCGAGAAGTACTTGACCATCGGTACCTACAGCTCGGCGAAAAGAATAATCGGCGCTATTTTACTGAACATATCTAGTTTCCACCTACGCCAGTGACTGCTGTAGTTTGGACACGTACTACGGTACCCGATACGAAATGGTCCAGGCAAACGCTGTGACTCGTATCTTGTTTGCAGCAACCCTGTGAACTGAAAATATGGATTAGTACTGTCGTGAGGTGCTACTCACATTTGTGAGTAGTGTGCAAAATAGTTGATTTCTTTCAACGACCAAAAATTAGCAAGACAACCGAGGGCAAATTGCTGGGACTCAAAGAATAACTACCGATTGCTATATTCATTACCCGGTGTGCTGCCAGGAACTGTGATGGTACGTTTCAGATGATATTCCTGTGTTATGCATGCCAAATTAGTCATGTCACAACTACAACCACAATAAACGACTACCCTCGACCGAGCACCACCTTTTGGAATTATAACAGTACAGACAACAAAAGGCTTTAGACACATTGGTCTGAAGTTGGGCTTATAGATCATACTATAGGAGACAAAACCGGAGGACGATTTGTATCGATATGGCATCCAATCGGTAAACATGCAACGCAACGATGCGCAATGTCTATCGAGCGGTATTGTCCTCTTGCAGGAAATAAGTGTGGAAAAGTAAGTGATCAGGTCGGAAGAAGAAAGTCACTCAAAAGTCATCATACTAAGTACGTATAAGCGTTATGAATAATACTGAAGAATAGAAAAATAAAAAATAAACGTTTTGCGACATGAACAAAAAGGGAGGAAATTGATGCATCACTGTAAGAGTGCATATAAGTCACTTGTGTGAGAGTGGAAGTTACCCCGCTAGTGCGAAAATCTTTGATCGCTTACGACAACGCAACAGCTCTTTTTTGTTCAAAGGATACTTGCTAAACGGAATGGATTTCAGCATTTGGTTCAAACTTCAGAGCATTATGGATTTCAGGACGAGCACTATTTATTGATATGATTCGCTGTCGGAATTCCGGCTCATTTTTACCTGTGCCAGATTGTCAAACAAACTGGGAAAGCACCGTAATCTACTATAGGGACAATATGCCGAAGATGATGTCTCATGGAATCGGCCGGTGTACGAGTTATATTACGTAATTCATAACACAAAAAAAACAGAAATAATCCATGCACTAGTTTAGGGTATTTAGAGGAAACTCACAAAACAATATATCAATTATTGTACCGTAATGCAAACAGCAGAAATGAGATACTCACTTCTCTATCCGTAGCAGATTCTGTGAATAAAGGAGATATGAAAAACTGAGCGAAAATATCTAAAGCTTCTTCCAAATTGGCCGGGTTGATATCAAAAGCAAACGAAGTTTCATCCGGTTTTGTAGCAGCATTGCAGTGTCCGCCGTGATCCGAAATGAATTTTGAGTAAGTATTTTCTTGTGGATACTTTTCCGTGCCCAAAAACAGCATGTGCTCACAAAAGTGTGCCAAGCCAGGCAATTGCCGAGGGTCGCATAGAGAGCCTAAAAATTAACTTTTCGGGATGGAACTTACCAACATTTACTGTCATACACGCTGCCGCTTTATCGGTCTCTGGGTCGCTAATAAGTAGGACCCGCATATCATTGCTAGCGCGGTACGCTTTGTATACGCGTTTGTCGTTGGGTGACTTCGTCACACCATCTGACGGGAAATCGCTTGTAGTATCTTTGAGCATTTTACGATGCGTAGGTTTGATTAAATTGGATAAACTACTCGTGAGAATGCTGAAATTTAAAAAGAAAATTGAACAAAAGAACAAATAAATTCATAGAAAGACAATCATCTGTAGTTGTGATTTTTATTCCACACATTTTTGTGTGATGAACGAACCCCATAGTCACGACGATCTGCTTCTCTGTCATGTAAACCGGTAACCTAAGCCTCGGAACTTGTAGTGGCGAACCACATAAGGCCCAGCTGGGTTAGAAACAATAAGAGAAACGGAACAGGTTTGACTTCAATTACCGATGTCTAGGAAGGCAAATGAATACAGAGTACTACTGTAATCCTCGTTATTGTTTCACAAAACAGACGGAGCCTGTTTATTTGGACGGTGCAGAGTGGGTAGTGTATTGAGTGGCAAAGTTAAAGTCTAAACTAGTTCGCGTGAGGTGCAACCGTCACCATCACCATCATTGTGCAGCAAAACACAGTGAAGTGAACTTCCCTGATTGTTTCCAAACTCGCAATGTATACAAAGTTAGTAGTAACATGTAAGGTAGACAGGGGTTGGACCTACTTTGAGGGAGGAGGGGATTCAGTGGTCAGCACAGAGTACGCAATTTAACTTTGCATACAGCCTTTCAACCATTCTAAAGTGATAAAAAAAATGACAACAATGTCACTGATGTCAGATCCTTCAATGTCTTCAACCAGCCAGTTGTAAGGCTTTTCGAACCCCAACCTGGAAGGCACGTGGCACCTACTCTACCCAATGTCTCTGTGCATTTCTTCATACCCCGTCTCCATGTCATCTGTTGACCTCAACGGGGTTTCTTCAAGTCCGGAGCGGATAGTAAATAAAACGCGATGCGGAAGACGAAAGCTGAGTATACGGAATACGTGCCCCAGCCAATGAAGACTATTAATATGAATTCGGATAGCTGGCAATTTTAATACTAGTAAACTCCCAAACACGACGGCTCACCTGCAGATTGCTAATCGGTAGGCTCCATCCCACGTGGGACAAACGACATAAACGCCGGAAAGCGAAAACTTCTAGTTGATCAATCGTCGTCTCGTCGCAAGGTCTCACAACCATAAATCAGAAATGAACGAACGGTAGCAAAATATGCACAACCTTTCAACTTCAGTGAAAAGTCGCATCTACACCAAAGGTGTTTCAGTCCTCCATATGCTGTTCGAGCATTGGAAATGTGGGCGGTTATCCCCCTCGCTGCGCTACCATCATTGGTCACAACTACCGAAGATGAAAAAGAAATCCCCCATAGCAAAATCCTGGCCGTTTGGTTTCAGTTTGCACTTTTAGGGTGCAAAGCACATGCCGAATGTGGAAGCAGCACTTGACATACCATCAAGTGCGTTTCGCGAGTCCTCCATAGATTCTAACAGATAGACGATGTCATTGGCGTACTTCAAATCGAACAGCTTTTCTCCTGCCTACGTTTTGGAGACCACTCAGGGTGTTCTTCACTTTTTCATCTACGACGAAGTTGAACATTAATGGTGAAATGAGGCACCGTTGACGAACGCCACTACTGATGATGAACAACCCTCATTCGACCAGGAGAATGTGAGGACAGTGACTCAGTAAGTCTCCGTACTGGAGCATTCTTTTCCAAAAAGAGTACCCTTTAGAGCTTCGTGATCAACTGAGTCGAAGGTTCCTTTCAGGTCAGGAGGCACTGCAATCTTTAGTCGACGGTGGATGTGACGCAGCTCAAGGACCTCATGCAACGTAAAAATTTCATCAATACACACGACTAGCCCGGAATTTTGCACACTGTTCACTGATGCTGGTTTCTGCCTCTGAAATTCTCAGTATGGTCGGGGGTGGGTGTCTAAGGTTGTAGCTGGTCACCCTTCCCTTGCACCTCACGAAATGCTCCCATACGACCAAGTGTCTCAAATAGTCTCTGCTGAGGAAGCCCTATTCATTGCCTTTTCATGGTGGAGGTGTTTCCCATCAAAGTGAGAGGACGAAAAGCCGATACCCGGGGCTATAACTGGGTTGGTGGACCACTGGTAGTTCACCTAGGGGAATTGGTCGAAAACCCTGATTCCAAACCAGCCAAGAGGAGGCGTACGAACCACACCCACACCTTCCGGCTTGTAGCAATGGTCACCGGCTCGATTGGACATCGAGGTGTATTGGGCACCTTGGACGTTTGACCCCGTGCGAAGGGCGTATGATCCGATGAACTGGACACCGGCCCCCAACGGATTGCGGTTTCCGCAAACCGCCCCGCTGCCTTGCGGGTCAGGCTTTGGCTAGCTGAAGGTTCCGGTTGTGTATTCCTTAAGAAAATTCACCTGCCTTGGCCTGGACAACCTGGCAGTATTCAGCCCACTTGCAAATCGTGGAACGTTTTTCTTTTTATAAAGATTATTGTATTACAATTGTTTGACACACAGTCGGAACTCAGACGTGTGTGAAATATAATAATAATAACAATAATAATAATAATGCTGGTTTCTCATAGGAATTAGATATTGAAGTATGACGGAGACTAATACTTTGGTGACGATGGGGATCCTGTTGAATCGCAATTAGCTCACACACTAGATCGGACTCATAACATGTACGAAATGTTGAGACAGACAGACGATGATGAGCTAATCGATTTTGCTGTTTTTTTCTGCCGGTCAGTGAGTTGGAGTGAGCTGCATCAAAAACAATGCGTGGTCCGACTAAATGCAGGTGGTCCAATAGGACCTGAGTCACGCCAACAGCAACCTACTGCTGTGGTCGATTTGAGTTAGCGTGCCAGTGGAACATTGCCGTCTAAGGGATGAATCGGACGTTGGTACGGGAAAGGAACAGATGATGATCTCCACAGGACTAAAACCGATCACCGTTCTTTGTTTACTGACAGGGCAGAGCAGAGCTATTGCGTAGGCAAACTTCTGATGCGCTCAGTTTTCAAACCTGGGAGTTAAAATCACCTGCAGGTACAACTTTTTCGGAACTTGGACTCAACCGAATAAGTTCGGTGAGTTTATCGTATAAATCGTCTCTCTGTGCAGCAGAACTGCATTTGGTCGGTGCACATACCGATATGATGAAAAACAGCTTGTGGTGTTGGTTCCCTTCCGTAAGCTGACTGAACCCTGGAGACGCATCGCACATGACTGTTGAAGAGGAGAGGACTGGGCCCTGTTACTGAGGGCATTACCTACCTCGCGCGACCTAGTAAACGGAATTTGTCGCCGCCTTGTGTCCCAAGAGCGTGCCTCTGGCGCACTCAATTGGCTAATGGAAGTGGGATCCATACGTAGCGAATATCGATCCCTAAGAATTCCCTTGTACAGGTCAGACAAGATTGTTGACATACCTGCATTGAAGGCTCCAGGATTCAGTGATTGATGGAGTTTTACAACAACCTACAATCTATATTTAGGATAATTACTTAGAGTGCGATTTTACGACCTTTGGCGAGCGACAATCAAGTTGCTTGAGGGACTGTTACGGGTCGTAAGAATGGGATAAGACAGAGGGCTGGGTACGGAAGACAAAGAAATAAACAAATGTTGAGATATCTGAGCACTAGCCTTTCATACACCCACGTGTTACCGCATTTCACGTTGAACTATACTTACTCTTCCATTTTTTACATTTTAGCTATTGTACTACAATTGTTAGAAGATTAAAGTTCACATTTGGCCGCACTCCTTGATTACTCAGCACTGGTCGAATATAACACAGCCCAATTATCACTATCCACTTTGCTCGATGCAATGGCAAGGCGTTCCGATTATCCTGCGCGACGACCGATGGAGTATGGAATTAGCTTTTAGTTCGTGTCATGAACTGATGCGTTACCCTATTTCACATGGAACTTTATTAACTCTCTCTTTTCTTACATTGTAGCTTTTGTACTACGATTGATAGAAGATTAAAGCCCATATACGGCCGGACTCCTCTTCTGCATTAACCCGCATATATCGAACATAAAAATTTAATCTTCTAACAATGGAACGTCTCTTCCGCCCCGAACACTGATGCTGATCCTCATTCTCCTACATCCATTGGTGGGACACCTTCGACAATTTTCTTTCAACGGTAAAGATGCCCGATGTCGATACAAGAAAACTCCGCCTCAACTTCATCTCTCCAGCAATTTATCGACAAGTGATCGACTGTTCCACTTACGAGGAGATGCTACGAAGCATAGAAGCTCTGTATATGAAACCGAAAAACGCCATGTATTAGCAAAAACAAAACAATGAAATGGAGAGTCAGTCGATCAGTTTATAAAGCAGCCTCGCTGTTGACTGTAACTTCTTGTCCGTTTCTGCTGAAAAGCATCGTGACGAGGCTATCCGCAACGCTTTCATCACAGGACTAATGTCTAATAGCATTCGCCAACGACTTTTGGAGAAGTACAATCTTGATCTTCAACATGCATTCGAAGAAGCTCGCATATTGGAACATGCTCAGCAACAGTCGCAACTCTGTGATTCAACCCCCTATGTCCCATGCGGTGCTACATCCATGCAGTCAGATGTAGCAGCTACGGTTCCTGTACGAGATGCTTCGGAACCTCAAACCGAAAGACAGGAAGTAAACGGAGCGGTATCTACCCTCTGCTCTTTCTGTGGGCAAACAAGACACCCTCGCTTCAAATGTCCCGCCCGGGAAGCTATTTGTAATTCATGTGGGAAGAAGGGACATTTCCAAATCACAGCATCTCATCATCCCATCGCTACGTCACTATCCACTGGGCTGTCTAACTCTACAGTGCTAGTTCACATTAATGGAATACCGAGTTACGCCGGCGAAACACAACTGGCCTGTGGAGCCTTCTAAAAGCACCATATTCATGGCTTCGACGCGCCTATCTTGTATCACTTCTGGACATGTTTACGCCTCTGAACACTGCAAAAACAATCACTAGGACGGAATTGAACTTCCCTTTTAAACAATCCGTGCACGGATGTAATTTTGGGTCACGATAAAAACATTGTTATTCCCTTTCACGGACATCGACCATCTCTCTCCCTATGTGCTCTCAAGGCTGCACACGTCAATGCTCCTCCCCTATTCAGGCATTTACCGCCCAATTGTGTTCCCATCACCACCAAATCACGCGATCACTCTGCCTCGGATTTGTCGTTCATCGAGACCGAAATTCGAAAATTATTTATCGACCATATTATTGAGCTTTCAGACTCACCCTGGCGAGCGCAAGTCCTTGTGACTACAAATGAGAGACACAAGAAGCGCACGGTTGTCGACTGCATTCAAATAATAAACCGATTCATTCATCTTGATGCACACCCTCTCCCAAAGGTTGACGAACTAGTAGAGAAAGTGTCTCACTATTCCCTCTTCAGTACCTTCGACCTTCAAAGTGCTTACCATTAAATCCCCATCCTCGTAGAAGATAAACCGTATACAGCCTTTGAAGCATGCGGTAAGTTGTATCAATCCCGCCACCTTCCATTCGGAGTTAAGAACGGAGTGGCCTGCTTCCAACGAGCCATAGGTAATATTATACGTGAAGAAGGTTTACAAGATACTTTTGCCTACGTTGACAATGTCACTGTTTGCGGCTGCAATGCACAAGAGCACAATGAAAATCTCAAGAGATTTCTGGAGGCTTTTAATAGGCGTGGAATAAGGTTCAACGAAAGTAAGAGTATCCTTTCTGCCACCAAAATTCAACTCCTGGGATACGAAACCACACATGGGATGATTAAACCTGACCCTGAACGATTCCGCGCTCTACGCGCACTATCTGCACTTTTTGACATTCACTCACGGAACAGCAGTCGGAATGTTGGCGTATTATGCCCAGTGGATCCCTCATTTTTCTGATAAAATCCACATTTTGGTAAACAACCGGACATTACCACAACCCAGAGAAGTGCAGGATGCGTTGGAAAACATGAAAAAAGAATTGGAAAAAGCCGCTGTGTTTACAATCCATTATAACAGTCCGTTGGTCGTCGAGACAGACGCATCCGAAATTGCCATAGCTGCCACGCTCAACCAGGACGGAAGACCAGTGGCCTTTTTCTGCATTACTCCGCATCTCTCGAAGAAACGTGACCATTAAGGAACCAGGATAAAGATAAACTGTCGGTGGTTAAACGCCGCTGTCTACGCAGCGTTGCTTGAATCTTGTGGGGCAACCGGGAGAGCAATTCTGAGGTTAGGCGGAGAGTTCAGGTAACCACGGACACTAGAGCAAGTAGTTGACCTCCATAGATTACGTTGGTTGGAGCATGTGTTAAGCGAGCCACCAAATAGGTTGCCACGGCGCGTGATGTTTGCCGAGACAGGTAGTGAGTGGAAAAAAACCAAGAGTGGTTAAAATAAGACCTGCCACGAAAGTACAAAAACCCAGGAGACTCGGTTATATAGGTTATATCGGTACTCGATGGGGACCCGGAGATTGCAGCAACCGGTGGTTAGGGACATTGAATGATACGGTTGAGTGTATATAAATATATATTTCACACCAGCTTGAGAGCAAGCATAATGTCAATGTAAAATAATGATAATAATTTTATGGAGGGGTACAGAAAGATTAAACAAAAATGAGGAAAACAGAGAACAGGTAGAAAAATGAATGAATGATTTTCTGACAATTTACCCAACCACTTTTTAAGAATTATTTTTGTCTTATGGGGAACGGGGTTTCGCCAAACAAACCACACGGCAATCGTGCCACTGCCATCCATTCTGAGCCATATCTCTCAGCGTCTGTAACCATCGGCAACCCTCATCCAAAGTCAAAGTTTCACTATGGGAATAACTTACAAGCTAGTGCTTTTCTTGTCCCCATAGAATATTTGCACAGATGAATCGCTACGCGCCGAAAAAGGAGTCACATAGAGTTCCTGGTAGGAGATAATAGAGAATGTAGGCTACAGTGAATTTGCGTTTGCTTTTAGTGGTGTAAGAATGTGAGATGTGCCAAGGTTTCGTCGAGTCTCTGCTTGAAAGATTCAATAGTGGGTGCACAAACGACATGAGATAGAAGGGCGTTCCAAGAACTGTATACTCTGACTAAAAGACTGGTGCCGGCATTCCAGTCAACACTTTGGAATCTGTAGCTTGAAACGGTGTCCCCTTAGGTGTAAATTGTTCGATAACATGAGCAGCGATCGACATGGATGTTTTGGGTTCTGCAGTATCTGATACGTCAAAATAAAGTTTCCCGAGTTCGGCGGTACTGAGCAGAATATATATATATATATATCCCTTGGGCCCCAACCCGAGAGGTGAGCTGCATCAACCGAAGCCAAATTTGGGCTAACTTCATCATAGCTCTACGCCATGTCATGGTTTGACCGCCGCGAAGCTTCTTTCAATTTTGCCCAGCTTTTGCAAAGAGAGCACGGCGAGGTAGTCAATGGGCAAGCATACGTGAAACATGACCGAGCCATCGAAGGCGGTGTAGAACGATTTCTAACGACTATCAGTACTCAGCACACGACGACGAATTTCGGCATTGCCCATCCGATGTTTCCACCAGACACGAGCAATGCTTCTAAGGCATCGGTGGTCGAATACGGAATGTCGAATAGCATCCTCCCCTCAGAGGCCAGGTCTCGCAACCGTAAAGCAGAACACTACGAACCGCAGCGATGTACACCCTTCCCTTAAGGGACAGTCGGATGTCATGGCGGCGCCACAGGTGCCGCAGGTTGGCGGAAGCTGCTCTAGCTTTCGCTATTCATGACGTGATCTCTTCCCCAAACCCACCTCCAGCTGTAATTAAGCTCCCGAGATACTCAAAGCTCTCGACCATTTCCAACTGATAGTCAGAAATAGTAAATGCAGGCACAGGATCCTGCCAGTTTTGAACCAGCACTGCACTTTGATGGTGCAAAGCATATACATACCTGGGCACCTCTATCGCCAAGTGGTGTAAAGCTTGTTGGATTGCATGTGCATTGTCAACCAACAAGGCGATGTCACCGGCATATTCCAAGTCAAGAACTCTGTTCCCTGGGAAGAGTTTGACTCCACCGTTTGCTAAACCGGACAACGTGTCCTGCAGGACATCCTCTATGGCGAAGTTGAAATGGAATGGGGATACAGGGTAGCGGTGTCGAACTCCACTAGAAACGGCGAAAGGTGGTGAAAGCTGGCCATAGGCCCTAACCCAACCTAAGGTATGACGACACAACTCTTTGAGAATCGACACATACTTCTCTGATACTCCGTTCCTCAACAGATAGNTCCATAGTGCGGTCCTATCAACAGAATCGAAAGCCGCGCAAATATCCAAGAAATCCATGATCGCTGGTCTATGGTAGGCATGACGTTGCTGAAGCAGCTGTTGGAGGGTGAAGATTTGATCGTTGCAGCCACGACCGGCATGACACCCAGCCTGC
>UZAN01048905.1:5764-23179 GCA_900618425.1 Echinostoma caproni | reverse complement strand
AGCTTGGAGTCCATGGCTTCAGCGTGATCGCAAGATGCTTGAGCGTCCACAAAGGATGGCCACTAAGATGGTCAAGGGATTCCAATACCTCTCATACGAGGACAGATTGCGATCATTGGGACTATATTCTGCTCAGTATCGACGAACTCGAGGAGACTTGATTTTGATGTATCAAATACTGATATACCCAAATCCAAAGTCTCGACTGGATTACCGGCACCAGTCTTTTGCTATCAGAGTATGCAAATCTTGGAATGTCCTTCCATCTCATGTCGTTTGTGCACCCACTATTGAATCGTTCAAGCAGAGACTCGACAAAATCTTGGCACACCTCACATTCGTACACAAAAGGCAAACGGAAATTCACTGTAGCCTACATTCTCTATCTCCTACCCGGATCTCTATGTGACTCCTTTTTCGATGTGTAACGATTCATCTGTGTAAACATCCTATGGGACAAGAGAAGCACCAGCTTGTAAGCTATTCCCATAATAATACTTTGACTTTGACTTTGACCTCCTGCCCCCCGGTAGCCATGCAAGCACAACAAACGCTAACCATTGCCTTGTATTCGTAGATGTTCCGACAGCACTGTGCTTCATCAAAAATCAAGAAAACTACTTTCACCGTGATTTTGTGATTCTTACCGTACTTGGCACAAAAGTACACCACAGGATAGTCTAAACGTGGCGATAAACGAGACACGTTTCGTCTATGTGCAACGATGACATGCAGAAAACCAGAGGTCTTTGTCCCTATTTACAAATGCATCGTCCACCCGCATCTGGAATATTGTGTGCAGGCTTGGGCTCCGTTCTTTCGGAAGGACGTCCATACCTTAGTGAGGGTTCAACGTCTAGCCACGAGAATGATAGCTGGATAACGGGGGAAGAGCTATGGACAGCGGCTCATAGATTTAAATCTGTTCTCCCTCACACGGAGGCGGATGAGAGGAGACCTAATCGAGACATTTAAGATCGTTAAGGGTATGTCAGATCTTAGGTTTGACAATTTGTTTTCCTGGGTTCGGCATAGAGGCATGCGGGGACATAGCTTATGTTTGCAGCGAAGCCACTCCAGGCTGCAACCGAGAGCAACGTTTTTCACTAACAGGGTAATTCCGTTGTGGAACCGGTTGCCGCTGTGAATGCTTTCAAAAGGCACTTGATGAGTGTTGGATAGCGGTTTTCCCTGAGGTAAGCGTTTAGTACCACCTATAATCTAACCACAAGGGATGTAGTACTGCACCACACTATTTTTCCCTTCAGAAAAATTGCATATCGAAGTATGGGAAGCCAAGGAAACTCGCCGACAACACACAAATCTGGACGATCGATTGGCAAGAGCCACAATTCGTCCTGTGAGAGCTGAACGTGTACCTCGTGAGAAAAATTACGAAATTACATGATCCCATCCCCCCTCCCAATAGTTTTCGTAGTATTTCTTACCCACAAATGGTCCCGATTTATATTGTTCCATCAGTGGATAGTTTGGATATGCCTATGCAGATTGTGTGATATGTAGAGCTGAATAGCTGCAAGTATTTATTGAGACCCCGGGGTATCGCCTGTATCAAATGGGCTGACGATGAAGCAAATACAACATCATCATCACCCAAAAGTGGCGAACAGAGTGCCACACTATCATTCTGTCTGCATGAAAGTGCAACAACCGGGGAGAAGAGACTTTTTTGGACAAACAGTAGTGTAGAACTTTATGGTAACAATTCGTGATAAGAATCACAGAAGCAAGTATTCAACCTACGGTTAGGATGTTTCGTTCGTGATCACACGAGACCTTGTTTGTCTTCTTGAAGCATAACATGGACGGATCCGATTTGATTCACTGTATTCTTACGTAACAAAATGTATGAAATGGTAGAAATATGTAGTGTTCCTCCTGTGTGGTCAATTATCCGGTGTACTATTGTAATTTGTGTGCTTTGCTTACTTTTTATTCCACTATAACATCGACTACAATCCTTTGAATGAAACGTCCCCACTTTTTCAAACTGTCCCAATGGCGCGCACATTACATCTTTAGGGAAATTTAGAGGATAGTTGTGTCACGGATTGTTACTTTTTTTCTCAAAATTATATTTTTGATTCGTATCGGATAACACAGAGAAACAAATACTGCTTAATTGTAGTTCTGATAAACATTTTATGAGGTGTGTATTACCGGAATGAGTAGTCTATTCGAGCCATGTGAAGATGATTTGATCACAACTAGATGATTTGGATGCGATGAGACAAATTGTGTGTTAGTGCACCTTTCAAAACGTTTTGATTAGATTGTCTCGTTTATAACGCGCGATTGGAAGAACAGAATGTGTTACCACCGTTTAGAACATAGGACAGGATTCAAGGCATGTATTTCACGCAGAAGCATTCCGAATAAAGTGCCTATTGTAAAATGTCCCATATTCACGATTTGGAATCATTTATGATTTCACCAAACGTCAGCTATTGAATGGAGAAAAAAATATGCAAATTATTTTACGAATCGCCTTGCTGTTTGCGTAAGCGTATTAGTTGCGCAGCGATAGCAGGTAGGGTACCAAATGTGATGCTGGTTTCCTAAATTTTCAACAGGAGCATTACCAAACTTTAGTTGCGTGAAAGGTTCCACATCCGCTTGTGATAAAACCACACCAAGGTGACCGGTTGATTGAGGTCATCTAAAGGATTCAATGATCCACCTTCTGTCATCATAACTGCCTTGTAACTTGCGGTAGTGAAACATACACGGAGTCATTTGAATAGAGGTTGTACTGAATCGAACTTGCCTGACAGTGAATGCAGGAGTTAGAGGCGATGAACATCTAACTAAACTCACTGAGCACGTTCATCGTCAAGGTCTATAGCAGTTTATGTGATTTGCTTTGTCACTGAGTTTCCGGACATTACTCACCCCAGTGCATAGTGCTTCGCATACCGTTGTGGTTGACGATGGAAATGATACTAAACGCTGTATTCAGTATGATGTAATACTTTGAAGCATACAGCACGAAAAATCAAACAGATTACTTTACTCACGCCATCTACAAAAATCAGGCCAATAGCTATTGTTATTTATTTTGAGTAGGCCGAATTGGGACACGTATATAAGCATCAATAAACAAACTTCTGAACATAAGTGCTCAGTGAAATTCCCATTTTACCGTCTGAATCCTTGGGCATTCAATGATATTTGCCCATACGATTCGGAATAGAATTTGGGGTCGGGGTTTCCCTGAATCGAATATTTAAAATCTTCGGTCCAGGGATCATAAGAAACGATCAGTAATCCTAGACCGTTCTGGATAACGTCGAGATCTCGTTATTCCGCCAGCCCATGAGCACTCATTCATATCGGCAACTAATAATCGTGAGCCATATGATCTTTTTCTCGGGATAGTAGGTGAGGTTTTGCTCCCCGCTGGGCCTAGTAAATCATAATAACGCAAAATCTTCGTCCCCATCCTCGATGACAAGACTGATCATCTCTCACATGAGTTGGCCCGAGAAGAGAATACGATTTTCATTCCCTTGGCCCGTGTGCCGAATGATCACTCCTGTCAAACCAATCAAGCATTCCCTTTGCCATAATAATATGTTTTCTTCAAAATCTTTATTTGTGTTGGATGATTTGAGTCATAAATTATTCCAAAAATAAACAGCAAAGTTCATTAAAAGGCAGATGTTTATGATCGAGGACAACGAAGGTTTATGACGTGGACAGCTGAATGTTTTTCCTTTATTTAATCTTATTCAACTCGAGCACAAGAAAAACGGTTGTTTTGCTTTGTGAAAATTCGAAACAGCGGGATGATAATGATCGTTAAACGTGAAGCTCAGATAATCAGTTATGCTGTGTGATATATTAAGAAAACACCTATTTGTGCTCTTCCCAAACCACTTGAATTGAGGATGGATGAATTTCCGGACTGTCTTTAAGACAATAAAGGTTACACATCGAAGAGTTTGGGCTTCATATACTAACTAAAAAAATAATAGCAAAGAATGTTTAACTTGTCTTATGGAATAATAGACTTACCTAAATGTACTATCACATGATTCTCAATTCGTTTGCAGTGTAGAGTGGACTTTTCATATGGAGAATTATGCTCATAATACTCATAGTTAAAGGCAATCTACTGCTATTACAAACAGTTTTGTGTGAATAGCCAAGGACATGTCCTTTATTCTTCTTAGGGCACATCATCTTGCTGTCAAGTTCAAGGACTCGTACCATGGTCTTTTGACTAGAAAGCCTAGTCCCTTACTCCTGAGATAGAAGACTGATGGCGAGCCTAGCGACAGAGATTGAAGCCATTTTATGAAAACAAATTTCATGTCAATTCACGCATAGAAAGATGGCGCACCGATGTTATGAATAGAGTCCTAGTAATTCCTCAACTGTGACCAGCACTTTATTAATGTGTAGGGTGTCAGTGAAATGGTTCATCTATTGCTATATACCTTTGACAAACAAGCTTTTGTTGGGTTAGGAGACACTTGTTAATTCACCTAGAGGACAACCATTCACTGATCGACCGGCATATGTGGACGCTCCAGCATCTGACGATCGCGTGGTAGCCATGGACTGAATATTTGGGTGGCTTACACTACACAACAAACGTGAGAACAACGCTGTTTCAAACCAAAGACTCGCCTAAGGAAGCTGACATGCGTCACAGCAGCGGATGAAGCCCTAGCGCAATTGATAGGGCAACTTTGGTCTTTTTAAACATTGAGTCCTTAGTTATTCTCACTTGAGATATGTTGCAGGTGATAGTCTCCTAGGAATTATGGGAATATATTACTTTGGCGTAGGGATGAAACTTTGCACTTGGAAAAATTGAATTCAATGACGTTCTCTGCAAACTATTGGTAAGCTGCGTTAAGTGTTTCTTACGCAGATAGTGAGCTCTGGTGATGTGTTACTGTGTTCCGGATTTCGGTGTCCTTTGCATTTGGTATTACTTTTGATTCCCGCACATTCGTTATATCATTCATGAATACGAGGAAAGGTTGGGGACCAAGTACAGACCCTTGTGGAACACCGCGGTATCGTTGATAACACGGAATGGAGAGAACCAGAAACACGAACTAATATGATTCGCTGTCGGAGGAATGCTCTAATCCATTCAAACGCGAAACCGCGAATTTCTTGAATTATAGAACTTTGGTACACAAGTTCTGGATCAAATGCTTTCGAGACAATAAGATCAATGATAACCACCGTATCCCCTTTATCAACAATTCTAAAGTCCATTCATTTCAAACAAGGTACAAGTTGGTTGAACAGGATAGTTTTGCCTGAACCCATGTTGAGCTGATGGAAGAATGTATCTCTCCACCTGTTCCACCAGTGTATCGGCCACGATTGAATCCACGAATTCAAATCACACTAGCAGTAAAGTTACAGCTGGGTCACTACAACAACCACCTTTGTATATGGGCGAAATAATTCCTTGTTTCCAGGATTGTGGGGGTATTGTTTGGCCAAAGAGCCGTTGAAAGAGAATGGTTAGTCTGGTTCGGATTTGTGATTCGCCGAAGAGACAAACAATTTCGGGTGTATATTGTCCACACCTGGGATTACATTTTTGCCCAATACCCAGTGTTACGTTGATCAGCCAAAAGATATGGAAGATGATGCAATCGGAGAGGAAGATGTTGTAGACTTTAAGCCTGCGGTGCAGCAAAAACTTTGGATTGTTCAGTTCTAAGCATTTCAGCTGCCTCCTCGGCAGTGACTGCAACTCTCACAGTGCAACTTGGTACCAGTATAAGAAATTCAACTTTCCGAATTCATTTGACGTGCTTATACAACAGCTTAGGGTCAGAGATTAATCTCTAAGTTAGCGGTTTTTGATACGGCAGCTGATCCTTACGAATCAGCCGGATGCAGTGGTTCCTCAGTATACGATAATTATTCCGACTGACAACATCCGCAAGAAGTTTACTATCTCGTCAGGCTGGTTCCGTCAGAGATATCCAGTTCCAAACCTGATGGCCTCCTACATGTGGTTGAGCAGTGGATACCAGTCAACTCGCGGTTTGAGCTGATGTTCAAATAATGGACGGACGGTCATTGATTTGTCGATACTGGGGCAGTTGAAATCATGCATAAGAACATGGGTAACTTTTTGTGCAGCAGTGATATAGTTTGCAAATGATTTTCTCTGGCTGTCCCAAATGGATAATGGTGGACAATAGACTACATCGATCAAACATTCATCCTATTTGGGCAGTCGTAACTAACACCAAAGTATGTCAGGAGCCCAAATCGTAGAACTGATTATCTCACCCTAGAGAGAGTCGAAAATGCAAACCGTAAAACCATAAAAATATTGTATTTTTTTACCGCTTTCCAAAATGCCACTTTTGAAAATTGATCAACAAAAAACAACTAAAATTAATTCAGCTTCATGCGTTTAAATCTTGGTGAATCCCGATTCATTCCGAAATGCAAAACAACATAACTGAATGCTTGAAACAGAAGGTGGATTGCGTGTAAATCAACTTGACAAGCGAGTAAGCAATAAACAGAATAAGCCGTGCATTACATGCCAATCAGGTGATATAAACAAAAGAATGGTGGATCTAAAGTAATAAGTCGGGTACACTGAAAGTAAAACGAATGAAACCATTCGAGCATTCAGTTCACTGATCGATCAATAACAGTTCACTGATTCGATTTCGATACGATAATTTTTAATAAACAGGAAAGAACAAAACGTTACTTGATGCGAACATGTTTTCGTTGAGTTCCTTATCATGAATTCCATTCGAAGGAGAATCAGCGGCTGAGAAGGTTAGTGGAGTTCTAAGTGCCGCAATCAAAACAACGTTCAATCCTGCCAAAATCAGATGCAGGTTCTCGACATCAACCGTCATCCGATGTCAGAACAAGGATAAGTTGCCTATGTTGACCCCATCAATGCTCATCTATCAGTTCAAGTGCACTTGTGATGCCACGTATCTAGGTCATACGACAAAGGGTCTATCTAAACGCATCACGGAATATCAACCCGCTTGTCTTATATACGGAGGAATCGGAGTCATTTCCAGTCCCATTGTTGCACAATTGGTAGAAACTGGACATGGGCTGTATGCTAATTTGGCTTTGACCATCATTCATCGCGTCCCACAACACGAATCCAAAGCTTTTCGAATTAAAACGCTAGCAACAACCGAGGCAACTACCATCCGCTCGTTGAAGACGGAACTATGTACTCGAAATCACTTGTTCAGGCACTTAAATACCCCTGGCTCAAAGCGGACGGTATCACACATAAGCTTTGCAATGACCCCAACGAAAGCTTGCGTAACCCGTTCTTATCTGACCAGGAGAACTATAGAGACAAATATGTCCCTACCCCACCCCTTTGCTTTATAATTATTTAACCTCAACTGTTTGACCCCAAACACAACACTTTCCCGTTATTTTCCCACATATATGTGAGTGTACTGGCTTGATAAGAAACTCACTGAAAACATATGTTCACCTACGACTTGTGTTCTGATTATAACTGTGGGCTTATGTTGTGATTTGAAATTATTTATGGGGTTTAGTAGGACAAATTATTTTCTTTTAAATGTTATAAATACGTGAAAAAAACACCGGGAATATGTGAATGTGAACCTGGTTACGCACAAAAATCGGTTTGAAGTAACCATGAATAATTCGGCAAATTATCAGCATTGAATGGGCGGTGGGAAGTATGACTATCACAGCTGATAGTTGTTTATGTAGACCGATACAAACGTTGGCTCGGATATTCAAATGTAACTTTGTTTTGTTGTTAGATAGCAAATGTCAGAATAACAAGACTTTGAATGCGGCTGCTCTGTTAAATTTATTGGAAAAGAAAATAGCACTTTGCCGGCTATTTGATCTCCGTGTGTCCTAGCTCGATCAATGTAAGTTGTGAGCCAAAACGTCCAGGATAACACACAAACGATTAATTAGATCGCTATCAGAGAAGACTTTGAAATCACAAAATAGGTTCAAATGAATTTCTGGGCTACAATTATTTTGATCATGCGACACAGAAATGTTCCGTCTTGATGGGATTTAATTATTGTTGCTGTCCACACTCCGTGATCCAGATTCACTGTTTCTGTGATAATTTATTACTGTATAATTTTATTATTGGGATCAATTAAAAACGTCGTTATTCTCGGACGGATATCGTAGGATAGCAGTCCATTTTTGACGGATTTAGGTACTCGTGGGATGGGGTGGGAGAGGAGCTGTTAAGAATCCCTGAAGTGAGTAAACGCTATTTGTGCAAACCTTTTGGCACACATCTTAAACAAGACACGTTTTACTCATAATAAAGATAATTAGGAAATCAAAAAGTGCTGCTGTCTAGCTATAATTCTGTAGAACCATGAAATATGTTAGCTTGGATTCCATTTTCCTTCGTGATTCGGATGAAACACCGTCTTTTAGTTTCCTTATTCTAGTCGTGTCCAACGCTCGAATTGTTCATTAGGAGTTTCGAATGGCCACGATAAAGCCAAAACAAAATAGTGTCGAACATGTTTCCGTTTTAATTAACATCCAAGGTGGGAATTTATTTGTGTTGCTGTTTTGAAAACATACAGTCAAAAAGGTATCTGAATTTCACAAAATACATACTCCATAAACCATAAATATTTATTTATCAAATTCAAGATCGTTAAATATTAATTGCAGTCAAAGCTCACAAAATGTAAGTTTCATTGATGAGGAGCATTGTGGTGTCGTCTTCAACGGGATCATCCCAGCGAACGCCAAACTGATCATCCACGAAAATAGCACAAGGTAACTATCCACGCACGTAAAAGCTTGATGAACTAACTACAACCAGACAGTTGTGATCTCATACACGCCTACCTCAAGTGTTCGCGAGTTCTTCAAACTCAAATCGCTTGATATTAATGAAATATAATCGGTTTTTTTGAATTTTCATTTAATTCAGGGATGAAAACTAATTGTCGTACATAATGAAACTAATGAGTTCCTTGTGACTAACTCGACTAACTCTTGAGATCTGTAAAGAAATTGCGAATCGTTTTCAGACAAACTGCCCTCTTCTATTCTCGAGCGCAGTCTACGGAGTTTCTCTCGACAAAAATACACACTGAATTCCAAAATAATAAGACTGGAAATGAACACGGCCTCTTGTTAGGTGTACCACTTGAGCACGTACCCGAAAACTGTGGTTTAGAAAAAACAAACCGTAACACGAATCTGCGAATGACTCCGGTTTTCTTCGTTTGTTTTTTGAACCGGTGTAGTTGGGATGTTGAAAAATGTTCCATTGTTCCCAAAAATAACGGAACGGCTTCTGGACGTGTTTAATCAGTAAAGAGCTTCCGAGGGATTGAAATCCACTCAATTATGCTAGTTTTGCTATTGTACGAATCGTTTTCATCCAGATGAGCCACTGAGCCACACGGGCAGTTTCACATTTTCACAACGATCCAACCCAACTCCCATCAACTGGCATGTGCGCACTGACTTCCATGATGGGGGTTAGTCGAATTCGGCCGGGATCTACCGTATCGTCTCTATATCTTAAACAATTGTTGAGCTTCTTCTGCTGCTGTTTTGTGGATCCTAATCACAATTCGCACGTGAATGATTGCAGTTTACCGGACTGCGGGAATTCAGATGAACAAGAAACAACTGACAACGAAGGCAGCTCAAATGCTAATTACTGCATTGTATTAACCCCTGTATATGATGGAATGGCTGATCAAATTTGACGGAGAGGGTTGAAGTCGTAGCTCAAGTTGCAAAGCGTCTATCATCTAAATACACGGTCAGCGTCCAACAATGCATTTCAGTTTGACCGAAGACTACGTTCACATTTGATTCGTTTTCTAACATACGTTACTTTATATACAAAAACCAATGTCATAATTATATTGATTAAATAATTCAATTTTCATTGATATATTCTGGACGTACTTTGAATAGGGATATAAACTCTAAATAAGTCAGTGCATATTAATCAACTTTATACAGACAAAATGATGCGCTATCTGTGCCCCCAGACTGATCACAAAATAGCGAGGGCGAGGCAAAGACAAATGAATTGGCTTTCGTTTAGAAATGCTCAAATTGGGTTCGTAAGATTGTCGTGTATGTGAAATGCGCGAGGATGATATAAATCGTAACCATATCATTGAGATTCAAATACGTGCAGGGAACCAATGTCTCAAGATCATTAGCAATTCCCGTTTGTGGTAACCAAAAGAAAATATCTAAGGATTCAAAAATATGGAGTTGAGCTTCCAGAAAATCTGCAATGCTGATTGTCTTCATCATTGAAGTGTTAAAATATCTCTCCCTATTGAAAAGCGCTATTCGGAAGGCATTTCGAATTATTGATTTCTTGACAATGTCACCGACCGCGAGTGAAGTCTATTTTCTGCTTGCAACGGTATTGAAAACAAATGGCTATTTTACTCATAGTGTAGAACAGAAACGATTTCATTTACAAGCAAGCAACCATCTCCCACAGAGAATTCAGACAGCATTTACTGTCTGAATTTAACACCACAAAGTGGGGGTTTTGCCTGTTAGAAAATAATGGCAGTATGAACTTCGTTTTCACATTTCTCGTATTATTCAATTGACCCAAATCAATGATCGTAGTATAGACATAGTTAGATTTGAGTCAAAAGATTGGATATATTTTGACGAATTTGCTCACCGTTCTTCGTTTTGATTAGCCACAGGCCGTTCGCAATAATTCAATTCGTAAAACTCTTGCACAGACAATGTGGAAAACGGGATTCGAGATGAATTTTTGATCGATATAATGCATCCGGCGTTTACACACACACACACACACACACACACACACATATATATATATATATATGTTGGTTATACCACAGGTATCTGATTGGCCGCTAAAACTTCACATAGTAACGAAGACAGAGGGGTCTAACACAGCAAACGAATACGATAGTCATGGTGGTGGGGATGTGAACACAAAGGTCAAATGGACAAACGTCCGAGAGATGAGCAGATTCAAACGAAGGTTATGAGCTGAGACGAGAGAGCGAGATGAAGTTACGTAATATACGGTAGAAACTATAGGTCATGCATAGCAAGTGATGTAATCAGGAAGGGACATTAGAGACAAAAACAAGATAATTAGTTCTTAAGATTGGGATTGGTGAAACTATAGACGAGGAAAGAGGGACGGGGAGGGGCGGTTGATGCTCTGTTTTATGCACAATCACCACTGTCCAGACCAGGGCAAAAACAGTGTCTGGACCAGTCCTTTTGCTTACATAATTCTGGATTGAAAATTCGAATTGCAATCGCCTCGGCCGTGGTTAAAAGCCGCCTTCATATCCCTTTGGAATATCTCCGGGGTATAGTGTGAATAATTTTGAATGCATCCAATTTGATCACAGAATGCCCACTATCGACGAGATGATCGAGAACCGAGCTGCGAATGGATCTAACCGTTCCTTTGTAGAGGGCCACGACACAGTGCGCATTTTTGTAGCTTTGTCTCCCTTAAATATGAACGCAACCTGGTCAGGTTATCATACCGAGCGCGTGCGATTTACAGCGAGGATACACTGCAGTCCGAGATACGTTTTATTTATGACGTACTTCGGTCGAATGGTTACCCGGTAGCTTCTATTCATAAACATACACGTTTGAAGACCAACCCGAGCAAAATCCCCACAGTTCCTCACAAGAATGTTTTCCTTATTGTGCCGTTTAAGGGCGACGATGCCCTGGAACTTCCTAAGGTACGTTTGTCAAAAGCGACATCTAGAACGTACCCTGCAGCTCAACCGCATATCCTCACTTCCACTCGGCTCTTGTTGTCCCAGCAAATTAAAGATACGTTGCCTCTTCATTCCAAATCTTTCGTTCTATATTTTTTCATGTGCACCTGTAGTGTGCAATACATTGGACATACGACCAGGTGATTATCAAAGCGTATTGGTCTTCAAACGTGTATGTTTATGAATAGAAGCTTCCGGGTAACCATTCGACCGAAGTACGTCATAAATAAAACGTATCTCGGACTGCAGTGTATCCTCGCTGTAAATCGCACGCGCTCGGTATGATAACCTGACCAGGTTGCGTTCATATTTAAGGGAGACAAAGCTACAAAAATGCGCACTGTGTCGTGGCCCTCTACAAAGGAACGGTTAGATCCATTCGCAGCTCGGTTCTCGATCATCTCGTCGATAGTGGGCATTCTGTGATCAAATTGGATGCATTCAAAATTATTCACACTATACCCCGGAGATATTCCAAAGGGATATGAAGGCGGCTTTTAACCACGGCCGAGGCGATTGCAATTCGAATTTTCAATCCAGAATTATGTAAGCAAAAGGACTGGTCCAGACACTGTTTTTGCCCTGGTCTGGACAGTGGTGATTGTGCATAAAACAGAGCATCAACCGCCCCTCCCCGTCCCTCTTTCCTCGTCTATAGTTTCACCAATCCCAATCTTAAGAACTAATTATCTTGTTTTTGTCTCTAATGTCCCTTCCTGATTACATCACTTGCTATGCATGACCTATAGTTTCTACCGTATATTACGTAACTTCATCTCGCTCTCTCGTCTCAGCTCATAACCTTCGTTTGAATCTGCTCATCTCTCGGACGTTTGTCCATTTGACCTTTGTGTTCTCACCCCCATCCTCGACCATCATTAGCCTTGTCCTGTTCATTGGATCTGTTAGCCTGCCCCTGTCATCGTTACTAGCTGAGTTCCTATCGACCAATCAGACATGTGTATTATGATCACCCTTCATATGTCAATAATGTGATGTCATATATATTACACGATAAATCGAAAAAAAATTTCATCGCGAATACCGTTTTCCGCATTGTTTATGGGGTATTTTACTACTTATATATGCTGGCGCCTGATGCACATATGGAAAGACCTTTCTCCGCAAATGCTCTTTTCTTCTGTTTGGCCTACTCAGTGAGCCAGGCAGCCAACCTACAAGCCAGTCACCCATTGCTGTGTTTTGTGTGAGGTGCTTCATAAATACTAGAATTTAAATCAAGGCTTTCTATCAACAATTTTTATTGACTGACATACCAAAAACCCAGGACAATTTGATTCCGAAGTAGTGATATATATGATGAGATGTATTAACATGAATACGAATCCCTGAAAATGATTTTGTTTGTCACTCTGTTGTTCTGTTTTAAATACCAAAAAAACCGTAAATATTTACTTGAATAGAATCGAACAAAGCATTTGGCTGCTGCACCCATAATTGGAGCACAAACCAACATGATGTAGAAATGCCCCAGAGGAGATCTGTTTCATATGAAGTTGAGGAGTACATATACGCTCGAGGTCAACACAGGATCACACAGGATCGTTGCAATGGGAAACGAGTTACTCGACAGCAGATGTTTCCACACTCCCCAGATCTCAGTAGTTGTTCAACTGGTAAACAATCAGGGCATTGTTAGTTTGGAGGCAGACAGAAACATCCGCGTGTGTTTTGAAAAGCTCAAAGTTTGTTTTGCGAACGGAAGAATATCCATATATCTGGGGATTTATACTTAGCAAAACACTGTTTTGTTTCAGGCTGTTGGATATTATTTCCTTGGAGACGTGTAAAATGGAAATGGAAAGCAGTTCAAAATGCCTTGTTTTTGGTTCTTTATCTTGCATGTAGTGCAAGGAGTGATGAAGATAACCAATTGTCGAATTGTGTTCCCAACATATGTTGCCTGACATTGCGCACTGTTTAAACACAAACGTTTGCTGACCAAGTGTTGAAAACCATTCCTCGTCTCGTGGGTGGATTACATGCATTCTCCGAAGGCAAATAGTTGGTTTATGGGTGACTTGGAGTTTTTGTATGATCTGAACAGATTTGCTGTCACATCCCGAAACTATTTTGTGGTACGGCAAGGTAAGAAACAACCTGGTTCTTAATGTTACCGCAATGCGAAAGTGACCCGTGCTCTAGAAGCGGATTGGAGTGAACAGAGATGCGCGACAATATATCCATCGGCTCGTGTTCTTGCAGCTGGAGATAAACACAAGGATTTTAGGGCAATGAACAACGGCAGGGCACGACGGTGCGCACGGCACTAATACTGGCGCGGTCTCCAAGCGTTATACTGCGTCCCATTTTTTGTTTCATGATTTGGGCCAAAGTTTGATATAGGTACAGGTGTAACCATTACGAGAGAGTAATCGTTTTGAATGTATCGGTGATGTAACGTGTTCTGATTGTTCCGAGGTTGATTCTTAGGCAACATCATTTGCAGCTGTGTAACGGTTACTTAAGACCTTAGGATTTTACCCACCATATTCTTTCAAAACCAAAAAAAGAAAACAACGGAGAAAGAAAAGAGCAAGGTGATACATAAAATTAAGACTTTGGCGGACCAAATGGTAGAAAATTATCAATGAGGATACGTGAATATCAGTTGGCAGTCAGGTGACATGACTCACTCTCACTGATCACCCTCCATAAAGATTAATAGGTTTACATATTTGACTTTGGATTGGCAAGAAGCATCGCCATCATCATTGTCCAATCCCGAACAGGGAACCTTTCGAAGCTTTGCATCCAGTAAACTGGCAAATTGAACTGGATCACGTGTACATGTTAGTGTAATTCATGGGTCAAATGTCACGACAAAAGGTCACCTGGTTTACAGTATCAAGCTTGGATTAGCCCATTCGATTGTTCAGAGGCATCAGGCACTCTTGATGGTTTTGCGTGTGGGTTTCACTCCCTGGGAGATCGTTAATTCCCCACTGTTTGTACGCATTTAAATGCGATGGAAATGTTTGTGATAACCGACAAAGAGCGCTGGACAGCTGTTTCCCGTCCTGTTTGGGACTCGTCAGCAGTACGCGTACCTCTTGTGTCCCCGTCAGGACTCGAATCGCGATCAGTCTCGGGTCGGGACTTCAAATCCTTACCCCTGAGCTACACGGTCGAATGGCTCAATCAATTTACAGTATCAAGCTTGGACTAGCCACATTCGATTGTTCAGAGGCACCAGATCACCTGGTATTCCGATGACGGACCCAAATAAATAGTAATCCTTCGAATTGAAAACAGCGGGAACAAAATATAAAAAAATAGCCGCTGAAGATAAACACAGATAATCAAGTGTAAGTTGATAACCACAAGCACGAAAGATTTCACCGCAGCTGGGGATCAAACGTTTGCAAACAAAATTGCCAAGATCTGGGATGGGTGGGTTAGGGTGGGGAATGACGAGGATGCTGAGTGCAGATAATTGCTAAGCCTTGGTCAGGTAGAGCGGCCAGTTTGAATCTGCACTTTCTATCTGAACATCTCATTTGAACAGCACCAAAAGCATCTTGTATGTGTTTTGCAAAAACCTTACAGTTCTAACCAATTGACCAAAAGGTGCTTTTGACAGTCAACGGAATAACGCTCCAGTCAACCATGTACGCCTTTTGAGCATGCATGTAATATTAATTTAAGTGTGTTTCTACCGTTCATTATATTCCATGAATGGAATGCTTCCAGTTCAGTTCTCGTAAGTGCTCCTGTTTATTTGACTTCAGCTTTTACCAGCTCAAGCCCATACTTGTAGAAATATGAGTCACAAATCGTCTCAGTGGGCTACCAGCAGTAGATAGACGGTACATACTGGAATTACGTGAGTTAAAGTCATTCGGCTCCTCGGCTGATTTGAAAACAGTCACGCATTCAGCTCAATTACTTGATGTTCGTCTTCTCAACTGTGGCCCTAGCGGGGTCGTTATAAGTACTTGGCATATACTTGAATTTCTGTACGACTTTATAATATGCAGTCAATATTTGGAACCCAGTCAAAGTTTCATCAGACCAAGATGTAATCATTTCTAAGATGGTAAAATCCATCACATTGCAGAAACATTTGCGCCTATTGCACTAGTCCAAATTGTCTCCGACAGCGTCTAACAGTTTACAAGAAAACCATCCCCGAGACAGCGGTAAAAAAACACTCCGTAAATGTAGCCACTGGGCTTCGGTCAATCAGCGGTCTTTCCTCTGTAACCTTGACATTACACTGAGATTAGACCCAAAAAGCGGCATTGTAGATAACTTATTGAGTGAAATTTTCTCTGTCACAGACATAAAAACGATTGCCCAGTCTAAATACCCATATAAGTGAATGAAACCAATTCAAGTATGCGCCACCATCTAAGGACAATAAAGAACGCCTCTTCCGTCTGAACACACGGTTATGACAGTCTGCAAAAACCATATTTGGAATAAAAGCACACGTTCGGGGTCCTGTGTATGACTTTCCAGGCCGTAAAAAAAGAATTTTTAGCAAAACACTTGTCCACCGTTTCAGACAGTCAGAAAACCAAAACAAAGCAACTGTCCCCTCAGGCCTCCTCGTGAAGCGCATTCTTCTGGTGCACAGATCAAAACTGGCGCTGTTGACAACAATAGACAAATTGATGTGCAAAAACACTACCGTTTGACGATGGAGTGGGCAGGTCAGGCAAAACCTTTGTTTTACAACAGTCAGTTCAATTTAGCAGACCATAAATAAAAACATTTTGGTGGTCTGACTGCGGCAACTGTAGCACACACACACAAGGTGTGGGCGCCAGCCTATAGTTTAATAGTGAACCGGAACTGTGGGAGTGGGAATTCGCCAAACAAAAGCCAACTGCGCATCGAACAAGAGCTCCTGAAAGGTGCGCCACGAATGTCTCCACCTACCCACGTCAAAACATCTCATTAACTCACATCATGATGGCATCCGTTTATTCTTAGATTTCACAAATCAACCTGCTGGACATTCTTACAAATGCTTTCGTGCTCATTTAAACTGACCGTTTGAAAGAGCCGCTTGTTTCGAACAATTTAAACCAACAAAAAGTCCTTTATTTATCCACATAAAATGATTGAAAGCATATTCCCATGAATGATGAACGTAACCGGCGGACCATTTCCGTCGGCTTTATTATTTCACGAATTCCAACGTAATCGTTTGTTTCTTTTGGGTATCTCACATTGTGTGAAATGCTTTATACATACATATGTCTAATACTGCTTTCAACCCAGCATCGCAGTGTTCATCTCCGTCATTCTTTTACAGGTTCATCCTGGCGTTGAGACTGTCGGAAATAGCATCTGTCACGAAAAAGGAATCAGGGGAAATAATGACAATGGTTACAGATCTGTCATGCTCAAATCAACTAAACATTGACACTACCGTATGTTTAAACAATGTCTGTCTCGGACTAAACCCATTAGTCTGCCTACTGAAATTTGCATTTTAAAACTTATACCGTTGGAGATTTTGTTCGTCTCACTACAGAGACACAAATTGTTAGCTTGTCATCAATATACTTTTAGATCACGAAAGCGGTTTTATCAAGGTCTATCTATCTATCTATCTATCTATCTATCTATCTATCTA
>UZAN01048904.1:0-20447 GCA_900618425.1 Echinostoma caproni | reverse complement strand
GATAGACAACAATGTGCTGGCGTCTTCTGGGGTTGTTGAGTTCGGCGGTCTGTAGACTACTCCAACTAAAGTTGCTGTGCAACCTTCGGGTTTAAAGGAAACCCACACTGATTCTGGGCAGCCGTTCAAATGTGGATCAATCACCTGCTCAGGGTGCAAATTTTGTGCTACGTAAAGGATGACTCCTCCTTCCTTAGAGCTAGTGCGGTCCTTCCTGTAGCTGTGCCATCTCGGGAGAGATATTTCTGCGTCATGTATTCCTTCGTGTAACTATGTTTCACTGATACCTATAATACCAGGATTGCTGATCGACGTCAAGGTTTGTAATTCTGGGATTTTATTCCTGAGGTTCTGTGCGTTGGTGTATACGTATGGTGTTGACTCAATTTGGTAGATAAACGCTGGTTTTGCTGTTCTGTTCTCTGGTCGATTGGATCCGGCCTCTAGAAGACCGGATACTAGTCGTTTTTGACTTATTCTTTTTAGAGTAATGAATGAGATCACCGCTCATTTCAGGTTTCCGAATAAGAGATATGTTTAATACCGGAATGGCACTACTGATGGAGGAGAGTGCCCTCATGGCTAATCTCTTCCTTCGTGGTCGGCTATCGTGGCATTTTATCTCGGTGGTGAAGATAGTTTTGGCTTTGTGCCATCCCTACAGGAAGTTGTGTTTCATGCCGTCGTCAAAAAGCTCTACTTTGATGAGCCTAGGCGAAGTCAATCTGCTGAGGTGGGCGGGTCTAGGTAGCCGTATCACACGTTCAGCTAATACGTCGGACAGACTGGATTTTTCCGGAATGTAATCCCATTGTTCGCTGTCGTGCAGGCATTGACTAATTTACCCCTGAGCTTCTGGTATGCCTCGTATGATGACCGAGCGGTAGTCACAGTCGTCCGTCTGCCTCTTAGTGTCTCACCTCTGTTGGCGTTCACTCCACTGAAGGTCACGTATTATTCTTGTTTGACTCCAATCTGAAGTATGCAGCATGGGCGAGCGAAGGAGAATCTCCGACGCACTCTTCGGATTAGCAGTCTCTAGTCTTATTGGTCTAGGGGCGTGAGTTTTAGTAGTTGAGTCACTACTGTTTAGCCTGTGATGCTTGATTACATCAAGTTGTATGCCCATGTGGCGCAGCACATCATTGATTTATGTTTCATCCTGTTTGTCCCTGGCTCTAAGAGACTAATCAGTGCTCTCTGGCGCTCCGAAAATGATGACGCTTCTGTGTCGCATGTCGTTATTTTTCAAGGTAGGCGTGCAGGTGCCTCTGGACACCTGCCTTAACTCAGGTCGCTCCTGTTGTTCAGCTGGTTGCGCTGAGTTGGTCACTCCAATGATATTGGTAAACTGCAGCTTGGTGGGATCTTTATCATTTTCTAAGCTCGTCACCCGTATCTGTTTCAGGGAGGCGGTCGGCTCTTCCTTTGGTGTCGATACAGTGATTGGTGCACTTCTCAGGGGCTTCTTAGGGATAACTATCCTATTGGGTGACCCTGACGTTTCGTGGCGTGACTTAATTTCTGAACTGTATAGTTGTTCCTCACCCAGGCGGATAGACTTGGTAATCGGAGTAGTAAGAGGTTGAGTGGACGTTTTGTTTTTGGCCTGCCATCAGAGAGAACATACCTATTGCATTCCTCTTGTAGGATGAGCGACAAAAGGTTGTATATATCAATAGTCACTATTTTGTCACAGTGTCTGTGGCACCATTGGTTACACATGTAGCATCTCAGAGCTTTGATTTTTCTCGAGACTGCTATTTCACATCTTATAGAGTTCGTGGTCGGTAGGTTGGTCGTACTTAGTACACTAGGCGTGATATTCAGTTTTTTCTTATCTTTTTTCGGTGGCATTTAAATTATCTATATAAAAACAGGTAATTCCATCGGGAGTTATTAACAATGATAGATGCAATAAATGTTAGACAGCACTGATACACAGTTAAAAAGAATTAGAACGATACCGCGTGGATTGTGTCGTGGGAATGACTCGCCGTTTTGGTCCTTTGTTTGGTCTCGTTGCCTGCTCCGTCAGCTTTATCCAGCGATCCTGCGTGTAACGTTTGAATCTCTTCAGATTATTCTCTCCTAATTGATCTTCCTGGCTCCGAATTTCAAACCGCGCGCGAAGGTCAAGGTCGGGTCAGTTTCCTACGTGGAACAGGTTATCCGCAGAAGTGGTCAAATGCGCCAATGTTAAAGCCTTCAAGGTGGCCCTGGACGCATGTTGGTCAGCAGTGTTCCCCGAAGTTAGTATTCAGAGTGGGAACATAAGGAATAAATTCTACTTTAGCCGGAAGCTTTGAAATGGTGCAAATTCGGGCTTGACTGTTAGAATTATTCTAAAACTGACTGTCTTGTCACATGTGACCTGTGTATACGAACGCGTGTGTACTTGAGGTCTGTTACCAATGAGGTGATGAGATATCCTTGCTTGCTTTCCTCCTTTTCAACATACCCCCAAGGATTCAACGTTCTGGCAACGGGGCTAAATTAAGAGGACCACAAAAACCTAATCAACCGTACGCAGTGTTACAAGCTACTCCCATCCACCGAAAACACAACGAACTGGACGATCGATTGGCAAGAGCCATATTCGTCCTGTGAAAACTGAACCAAACTGAACTGAACTTCTGATCTCTTTTCTTGTAGGTGCATCATCCATCACAAAACTATGGAACTACCCGGCAGTTGAAGCTATGCGAGAAGTGCCAGCTCACAAGTGCAAGAATCTGGATGTTTCTTGGCCGAAGACTAAAGTCCTGTGACCTGACCTGACCTGAATCCTCTATGATTTGTTTGTTTGGATATTAACGGGTTCTGCGCTCAAAATTCAACCGCAGGGTCGTTTATTGATTTTTGTCGTAAATGACTTTACCTGAATTAAAAGAGATTAAACAATGAAGTGCACTATTTCTCGCCATAAAAGAGGAAGAAATTCAATTCAATATGTGGCGAAACTTTTTAGAATAAGCTCGGCTCCCTTGCCTGCTGCTCGAAAGTGGTACAGCCATGTCGGGAAAGATGGAGCGAATTCCCATAATCTCACTCAGTGGATGTAAAAGCCTCACCGATGTTCTTACAGAACTTCCCATTCCACAACCGTCCCACTTGACTGTAGATAGCCGCACACTTCTCTATGAACCCAAATTAGTACACGATGCCTATCGATGTATCAATACTGAGGATCCCGTGCTAGTTCACCGTCTATGTTCCGCCTTGACCAGTGTGTCTGTTGATCACTTGTAAGTATCACTCTGTAGTTAATTCCATTGTTTCTTCAGGATCTTCAAAGATGTCCCGTCAGAATCTCGGGATGGAATCAAAGCATCCTGCCTTCCGTCCTTGCTCTGCGCACTTGAGAAATCCGGCGCATTTTTATATAACCCTAATCCGGAACCTCGGAATGATGTAGATTATTCCCGGCAACACTCAAGTACATCGGAATCGTCTCCGGTAGTGAATTCGAGTCAAAACACTTTAAGTTCTGTGGAAATTCAGCAAGAAACTCCCGCTCCTCTCAGGGATACTTATCCCACCGCATATGAGGAGAAATCGTCCGGATCTTACAGTGCTGTTCACATAGCACCATTGAGAATAGCTTTGAAGAAGTGTCTTAACTTCAAAGAGTCAAACAAGAAAGGGAGAAAGTCACGTCGTAAACCTGGAACTCCCTCCGAATCCACGGTAGGTATCGATTTGTATTTCGATGAAACTGAAATTAAGTGGAACATATGTTTTATGTTCAACTGACGTATGATCTTGAATTTAAATTTCTATATCTTCTTGAATTTGCTCTGAACATTCCAATCTTCTTCCTCCTTTTTTGTCCAAATGAGCGGCCAAAAGACAGCAACCAACACCGGCGCACGAAGGTGCATGGTTAATGGTTGTAAAAGTGAAACCGAAGCTGAATGATCTTGTGCATGTAAAGTAATTCTTAATTTGGCTTGATAAGATAGATACCGATTACACTGGCTGTTTTTCATTCCTTCAATTATTTTTCCCTGTCGTACTATTTCGAGTAAACTTTCGATTCCGGCCATTTTAGCCATAATAATTTTGAGTTTTCAAACGGAAATACACAACCCATGAATGCTATATATATCCTCATCGATCCAAATTTTTTTCTTTCTTGGTGTAGCACGTTACGTCCGACGGTGTCTTTGATGCTCAAAGTCATTCGTCATCCTGTGAAAAGGCTACTCCGGACGATGCTCAAGTGCAACTTCCGATTCTGAAAATATCCACAAAGGGGACCCCTACATCATGCACAGCATACGGAATATCCCAGTCTGGTGTGGTTTCCACAGATTGTATCCCACAAACATGTCCAACACTTCCGAACCCACCACCGGGCAGTATTCCACCTTTGCGTATAACTGTTGATGAAAATCAGGTCGCCGCCATTGTCACACCTGGCAGTCCTTCCACTGATCAGCCGGAAACCACATGTGCGCATCCTGTATCGTGCTCAACAAAACTGTTTAGCGATTCCTCTTCGGCAAACGTATCTTCGAGTCTACCCAGTGTTACAGTCGATATTCCGACGCTTAGCACCGTCACGACAACAGTTGCTCAGCCCATTGTTTGCCAACCGAGTACATCGGCGGTTTCAACCACAAGTGTCTCAACAACAACAACAACGGCAACAACAACAACAGCAACAACTACAACTTCTTGTACCACTATCTCACCGGCATCTTCGGCTACTCATTCCGCTAATCCCGAAAGTGCGTCGTCTTCCCGCCGTGTACCAGATCCGGCTTTATCTCAGATTTTTCATTCCGCCGCTCTCTTCCACTCTTATCAGCCACACATAGAATCAGAAAAGTCGGGCTCTTGTACAGGTGGTGGTTTATTCGATGATTGGATAGATTCTTCCGTTAAAACATCCGAACCATCCCTTCTATACCCGGTCAACGACGGCATATATTCAGGCTCACTCTCAGGTCCGTCCTCTGTTGTAAATGTTCCATCCAACTGCAGTCAGGCTCCGCATTCTGTCGGTGCCAGCGCAGACGTATCCGTTTGTGCTCCTAGGACACCTCTATCGGTGCCTTCCAATCATTCATCCTATCCAGCCACTCCAGGTGGTGGGTTGACTACTGTAGCGCTTTCTGTAAATACGGCTGTGAATGCAGTGGCTGCTTCTCCCTCGAATTTACCCAAATGTATCTATCCCCCTACCGGAGTCGCTTCACCTTCAGTGCGCCTGTTTAACACATCCGAACCTGGACCGGAATCCCACGAACCAGCCGAAGAAGAACAAAGCCGGATTGCGCCACTTGGGCTAGCTGCTTATCTACCGCGATCAGGTAGTCTTCGTCCTAGCTTCCCCGATGCTGATAATGATAGTATTCTGGGTGACAATGACCCAAATCATTCTCCTGGAAGTGCATTTTTCACAGATGGTACAGGTCCACGCTCTTGTGGCGCTACTGAAGGTGGCTCCAAACCCTCCTCCACAAACAAACAAGGAAAATGTTTACCCCATACAAACCCGTCTCCATCCAAATCAAGTCGTGGCAGATACGCATCTGGCAAACCAAGAGGAGGTGGAGGTGAGTGTGCACCAATCTGTGAATTCATTAATTGTTTTCACTCAGAAGAGTAATGGTTCCGTTTTCATTCCCCTTATCAAAGTATCTGTTCCAAGCACAAATATCTGCTAAGATTGCAATCAGTATATTATTCTAGCTCACACCGTATTATGATTCAATCGATTCCAACCACTAACCATGCACTTTCATGCGGCGGTTGCGATTGTCATAATTTGCTGTAGCTACTCAATAATCGAGTAGATAACCAGCAATGATGCCTGGTTAACATGTTTTTATAAGCCCGCTGTTTATTTTTTAGTATTGCTGCGGTTGAAAGAAAGTCATGAAACAAACTAGCTTCATTCGGACTTGCTGTACTCACGTATCAAAGGATGTGGTTTGAGCTGGTCAGATATATATATATATATATATCACGCGTCTGAGGCCAGACTGTGTGCCAAACTAATCATGGTACAATAATCTTTATGAAAAGTTAGCTGGTTTGACCTTCAATCGATACATACTATGAACTAAGAACTTGGGTTCGCAGTCCGTGCATTGGTCAAAAGCGATCAGTAACACTCGCAGCACACTTGACCTATTTCCCGTATCTATACTTGCCCAATGTGCCGCATTCGTAAATTGAAAATGAACCCGTGCAGCTTTTGTCGGAAGGCAGGCCAAACCATTAAATTAACACTCCTTATCGTTTTATTCGTTGTGAAACCCGAATTACAGCTTGAATGATGTTTCAGAACACCGTAACATGGTTATTGTCTCATTTTATGTCTGATCAAGGTAAAGAGAGACAAGGAAGTAAGAGGTTTTGCACCGTTTTCAGTGCATTACGATCAGTTTCGCAGCGTGCTTTGCTACGGTCATCGAGAAGCTCAGTATGTGATCGACAGCAAAATCGGATTCTTAGTTTCAGTTTGAATAATCATTAACCTTTCACCTTCGTACTGAGGTTTTATGTACTACCCATTTCGATGAAAGATTAAAATTTTACGTAGATTACGGTTGCAAGGGCATTGAGTAGATGCGCAAGCACACTGTTTATGGCATTCAGCCATGTCACCCAGTGTTTCTTAATATCGCTTATGCGGATTCCGAGATCCTCGTCCAGGAAGACCAACGTGAGCATGTCTTCTGGTCTAGGTTTTCATGCATTCATATCAAGTCTTAGTTGAACCACGCCTTGCGTCCCCCATTCACCGTAAAGCTGCGCCTTATATATTTTTATGATGCACCCTTGTGTGATGAACAGCAGATTGGGTAAAACCCTTAGTCGCCAAGACCTACTGTTCAGTGACGGAAAGCGGTAACCTAGGCCTCAATAATTTAGGACGACAGCAAAGCTACCACCAAAGTTGGGTGGCGGTGAAGGTGGCTGAGCTCGAACCTCGGACCATGGGGTCCGAAGCGCGCCAATACCATCCTGAAACGCTGGCTGAATGTCTGCACCATGTACTCTACTTTTCACAGACAGCTATGGGGTCACTGATTTCTTGTGTTGACAAATGCCAACCGAGTCTCCTGTATGAGTGCAGACGCTTCATGAGTGATGCGTCCGCGGGGTGATATGTAGCTGTTAAAATAGCGAGAGTTGTCCGCTTGCTCTATTAATTCCGTGGTTTGAGTGAGGTTGGCAGCTGAACGAACCCAGTAGCAACATTTTATGTGAAAGTGCAAGCATGCACGATCAGTCGAACTAGTGCTATGTCTGTCGCAAACAGTAGCGCTCGTCCGTCAACTTATTATCCTTGCAACCATAATCAATGAGAGTTCTTTATCTTTTCTGTGACAGTATTCTAAAAGAGGATAGGGCTATTTCCATAATCAAATATACAACGAAGATAAATAGAAAAGAGAGAGCAACCCTGACAAAGACCGCTTGCTATGGTGAACTCGGGCTAAAATTGCCGTACGCTTAAACACTGATCGTGTTATTGAGGTAAACTTCTCGGGCACAGCCTTCAAACGCCGCAGCGTAACGGTATAGAGCTATGCTGCCTCGTCTTTGGGAAATCTTATATTCACCAGCCGACTTTGCTAATGGTCCGCTGTTGCGCCACCGTACAATCATTTCTGCTTCACGGCTGTGAGACCTTGAATTTGCGCGTAGAAGACATTCGTCGTTTAGCGGTTTTCGACAATCGATGCTTACGTAATCTAGCTCAGGTTGAATGGAATGAGGGGGGTTAGTAACCTAGAAGTAAGTCGTCGGGTGTTTGGGAATGCGTCGAACAAGAACTCGCTATCGCATAGAATTCAGTTCAATAGGCTCCGTTGGTTGGGACAGGTTTTGCGTATCTCCGACGGTCGCCTACCGCAGCGTGCCTTATTTGCGGTGGCTGTTGCAGACTGGAGGAAGCCACGTGGAGGCCAACAGATGACGTGAAGACAAATCGTGAAGAAATGCACAGAGCGAGGTAGAGTAGGTGTCTCTCGTCTTCCGGGTTGGGGTCCAAAAAACTCCAATACCGCATGTTTGGAGACACTGAAGGTCATGGCTGAGAACCGACAGCGATGGCGAGCTTGCTGTCGGTTATCAGACCAGAATGCTTGAAATAGTATGTATACACAGCTGGACTGTGCTTTCTGTGTATTGACCGTAGAGTTTCGCTTTCTTTTCTCACCTCTAAAAATAGGCCTAATCCCTGCCAAGTGCCGTGGTATGAGAGCATATCATTATGTAATCTCACCGGTAAAGATGTGTTCAAAATGCCTGTGTATTAGACATCTTAGACATCTTTTCAGTTTGATTTGGCAAACTTAAACATATGATATCACGATGTTTAAGAATAGTGCTATTCAACAGGTCTTTGGACAAACTGTGTGTCGAATTCCGAGACGTGATTGTCTAATAACCTGGTCCATTGCTGCTGCAGGAATGCTGCAAATGTATCACTCTTCTGTCTAAACTACGTGAAGATGTGGTGATTTCACTGTCTGTCTGCATTGAATGCGGAAACTGCGTCGTGGTTTTTGATTTCCAAGAAAGTCATTGCGTTTCGCTGATTGAATACATGGTATCATCGTCATCATTGTTCAGCGAGATACAGTGAAACGAACTTCGATGATCGCTGCTAAGCTCTCAGTGTACACAAAGTGAATAAGAAAGTACAAGGTAGATAGCTTTTGAGCGTAACTTGAAGGAGTTAAAGAACGTGATCCTCTACGGTCAACACAGATTTCACAACCTAACTATGCATTCATACATTTTCAAGCTTTCTGACCTGATAAGAAATAACAACAAAAACGCCACTACTGTCTGTTGGTTGCCATATCTATCCCCGTCTCCAACCAACCAGTTACAGAATCTTTCGGACCCCCACCTGTAAGGCGTGATACGCCTATTTTACTTAATCTCTCTGGGAATTTCTTCATGCCCCGTTTTCGTGTCATCTGTTGACCTCCACTCGAGTTCTTCCAAACTGGAGCCGCAACTGCGAATAGGGCGCGGTGCGGCAGACGATAACTGGGCATGCGCAATACGTGTCATAACCAGCGAAGCCGACTAATCTGAATTCTCCACAGAAGCACTACCAAATACGCGACGACTTACCTCAGAGTTACTTACACGATTGCTCCATCCAACCCGCGCCAAACTACGTAAACATCTGCAGTCGAACACTTCTGGACGACGAATATCTTCCACGCGCAAATTTAGGGTCTCGCAACCATAGAGCAGAACTGACGGCACACGGGCGCAGAATACGCGACCTTTCAGTTTCAACGAAATATTGCGTCTGCACCAGAGGTGTTTCAGTCTTGCGTAAGCTCCTCTAGCGTTGTAAATGTTGATGGTTGCTCCTTTGTTTGCACTACCGTCATTTGTCATGCAACCAACTATTTAGGAGATGCATTCTACTATGGCTAATTCTTGATCATCAAGCATCAGCGCTGGGGTAGACGATACTTAATCTTGTGGCATCACCTTGCACTTTGAAGGTGCAAAACACATAGTAAATGCAGTTTCAGGAATTGAAAGTCTATCAAGAGCGCTTTGTGCATCCTCCATACATTAGAACAGACAAACGATGTTGTCAGTGTACTCTAAATCGCACTTCTTTTCTCCAGTTGCCCATTCAATACCAACACTATAAAGACCACTTGTTGCGCTCCCCAGTATTTTTTTACGACGAAGTTGAACAAGAATAGCGAAATAGGGCACTCTTGAGGAGCACCACTGCTGGTTTTGAGCGATTTGCTTAGCCCATCGTAGACTCTGACGCTACTCGAAGTATGCAGATACATTGATCGCAATAGGTTAACATACTTCCACGGTCTTCCTTTGCGAGGTAGTGGTCCCATAAAAGCTTTACGGTCGACTAAATCGGAGGCTCGTTTCAGGTCAAAAAACACTGCGATTGTTGATCGACGATGTGTGTGATTAAGTTAATAGACCTATTCAAACAGGAAGGGTGGGTCTTGTGAGTCTAACCTACGATGTGCAAGTTGCTCATCAGAATTCAATTCATTCAATCATGTCGTTTTCTCGCTTGATCATTGATGCATCATTATGTATCATGCACTGCGGTCGAATAGGGCTCATCGTTTTCACCCAATGTTAGCATGAACGTTTTTCCTAAATGGCATGAGAAAATCAATATTGAGATTTCTTTTCAATGTATCGCACCAGGCGGTTACCTAGATAAGGCGAACATAGTACAAATATCTAATTGGCCGATTACAGCTTAGTTTATAAGGATGACAGGCGAGCAAGCGGATGTGACAAGGCTAGCGGGAATTGGGGGGGGGGGGGATGTGAGAGTACCAAGGGTGAATGATCGGAGCAGCAGGTCTTCGTGACTATGGGGTTCGCCCCGTCTGATGTTCACCATACAAATGTGTGTAATGAAAATGAAGTAATGGTAGAGAAATGGGCTTATTAAGATTTTTGTGAGTGATGATTTAAGGCGAGAGATAAAGTATACACCAGAAAGGACATTGGAGTTTAGTTCAGTTTTTTCAGTTTGCACAGTCGTTAGCCATGCGCGTTCGTGCATCGGGTTTGTTTGGTCTTTTAGCTGTCCATTTGGATAAGTGAGCTGAAGAAAGATTAGAAAGTTGAAAGTAGTGCCATCGAGATAATGGAGAATTCCGATTGATTAAGGTTGCAGAGAAATTGTGAAGATGCACGAGCGCCACTGTTTACGACACTCATTCATATCGCTCAGATGTCTCTAACCATTGGTTGCAATGATCTCGATGTCTCCATCCAGAGAGCCGGACGCGACCTATGTAACCAAGTATCCTGATTAACGGAGAAAAAAATAATTAACTGCTAAGTTTGTGGTAGATGATACTGAGTAGGTGCGGATGTGTGTGTGCGGGGGATGATTGATGTTCTGGTTTATAAACAATCGGTCCTCTGCTCAAGCTATGGTAATTGTAGTGTCTGAACAAGCCTCTAACTTGCATAGTTCAGGATTGAAAAAGCGAATTGTAATCACCTTAGCGGAGGTAAAAGACGCCTTATTCCTTTGGTTTATCTCCGGGGTAAATTGTGAATTATTTTCATTGCATCCAATTTGCCCACAACATGCCGCCATCTAGTAGATGACCGAGAACCAAGTTGCGAATGTACCTAACCATTCTTTTGTTGAGGGCCACAGAACAGTGCACAGCACTACGTTTTGATGATCGTCTGGTTGTATGTTCAATGTATCGCACACTACAGGTGCACAAGTGCAAAATATAAATAGAGGGGTTTGGCTTGATGAGACAGCTTATCTTTTGTTTCCTGGAGGGGAGCTGAGTGATAGTGAGACTATGCAGTTGAGCTGCAGGAAACGTTATAGAAATCACTTTAGACAAATGTATTTTGAGAAGTTCCAAGGCGTTATCGCCCCTAAATGGAACGGTAATGAAACGCTCTTTTGAGGAATGGTTTGGCTTTTGGTTGCTTTGGTCTTTAATCGTATATGTTTATTAATATAGAATTCTGCTTAACCATTAGACCGAAGCACGTCATGAACGCTCGCGTTCAGTGTGAAAAACATCTGACCGGGTTGCGTATGTATTTCAGGGGACAAAACAACAAAATGCGTAAACTGTCCAACCCACATTGTTTTATGGAGAACGCTTCTTTGGATGGTACCGTCGTCTCGGTTTGTTAAAGGTATATAATAAGGGTAGTTGTCCGCTTTTCATTGATTCACAGATGAAACGAATAGCTGGAAGACACATTGATTTCGTCCAAAATCTGTGCGTGGCTGATGTGGGAGCCACAAACGAAAGCAGTATCGTCGAGGCATCTGCAATATACGTCAAAATGTCGAATTGTCGCTTTCAAATTTCCGTTCCTCAGTTTGGCTAGGAAAATATAAAAATAAATAAATTTCTTTTTACTTCCTTTTTATGTACTGAATATACAGATGTACAGACAACATTCAGGAAAGGGGGTCGCGGCCATACAAAGGCTGCCTGGGAAGACGATCGGCGGTGGAGCGGTTCGAACCCGGCACTCCTAGGTCATAAGTTGTTTACCTAACCACTTAGTCACCACCACTGTTAGTATAGAACCTAAGGGGGACCCCACAGCTACCCCGCCAAAGTTCCAACCGCACTCTCACTATCACCGAACTTAAATTTTGTCCGACACAATACCATGCCCATGCTAGTGGAGTCTAATGTGGTTTGCCACTCCAAGTCCCTTTGCTTAGATTGCCGGTTCACATGAGTAAGCATCGGGTTTTTGTGATCATAGGATTTACCTATTCTTTTCATTACGTAGTGCCGTGTAATGAAAAAATTACATTTTCGGAGCACAAAGTACAAAAACGGTGTTTATTTGGTTTCATCGTAACTAATTACTTAACGAGGGAATTTAGCGAGTAATTGATTTTCGCTCTCCTTTTGACCGCATCTTACGTGCGAGTGCGTTTCGTATAATGACTGTTGCGTATTTGCCATTCACCTGTTTTTTGTCCGCAACCAAATAGCTGATATTCATGTATAAAGGTATCTCAGCCGCACTCTGAAGACATTTTAATGTACAGCTTTGCTTATTTTACTTCGAATCATACACATTGCAATTCTCTCGTTTGCTCTTATGTGCATTCCAGGCCGGCGCCGCCGTACGGAACTAGAGGAGCTCAAAATGTGGAGTGTGAATGACCGAGCTCAAGCAATTGGCGATAAGAAACCTAGTAACACACCTGACTCTTATGATGTACCGTCAAATGAATTAAGAGAAGCAATCAATGCGAGTGCATCCCATGTACCAGATGATGCAATGAATGGTACAGGCAAAGGATGCGAGCAGTCAAATAATAACCAACTAGATATTTCCGATAGTAGTCATGGGGATTTCACTGAAGCTCTGGTTGAGCGTGTAAAGCGACGAAGACAACAGCGCGAGATGGAAATGAGTAAACGTTCCGGTGCAGCTGATCGGCGTGTCTATCGGTCATCAGATGCCTCGCCTTCATCCACACCCTCGCCCACCCGGTCAGTGGAACGTAGCGGAGAAGCAAGTTCACGGAATAACAAAGCAAGTGATTTCAAAAACCGACACAAAGCTGGTCGTTTTTCTGGACAGCGCGTTACCAATAACGTGAATTTATCGGAACAGTCGCATTCAAAACAAATGAGACACAAGTCTTCCGATAGTGATGCGTCACTTTCTCCGCCTAGTACTGCAGTTTCGTCTGGACGATCCAGCAAACCTAGCTCCGTGTCATCTTGTATGGACAGTGTACCTCCGCCACCACTTGAACATACAGATTCACACTCCACGTATCCTACGGTGATGGAGCGCTCTGGCCCGTCGAAGTCCACCATCGTGGACCTTCATGATTCGCAAACTCTGTTTGAATCGAATGAACGTTTCTTCACCTCGGCTACTACTCCATCAAAACACCGTATTCCTCATTCCTCCACCGCGCGCTCCTTCGGCACATCAGTCGAAAAGGACCAGGCGCGCGATCGCCTGTCGGTGGAATCGCATTTCTCCCCTCCCACACGGGCTTTGTTTGACAACAGATCCTCGCGTTCCTCTTCCCCCAGCCCGACTCGCATACATGGGCCGGATGAAGCATTTATTGGTGATTCAACTCAGCAACACACCGGCACCAAACACAGAAATCACCGTTTTGCTTCCCGTGTACATAGCTCTCTTATCAATAAAACAGACGCGCATATGAAAAGACGTCGACGTGTTGTGATTAGTGACGATGAAGAAATTGAGATGAAAGCGTATTGCGGAGAATCAGCCAATGTGCAAGATCTTTCTCATCCACCACCGAGATTGGAAGAAGTTGATGTAAGTCACGTATCATGTCTCCAATTGAGGAAAGGGTAAGCAAGCTCATCTTCGAGTGATGATAAAACAGGCGCATATAATTTTTCGAATTACTGCTCGGATTTAAATGCGATGGAGATGTTTGTGATGATCGATAAAGAGCACTGGATAGCTGTTTCGTCCTGTTTGAGACACGTCAACAGTGCGTACTTTTTGTGTCCCTGTCGGGACCCGAACCGCGAACCTTCGAGTGTCTGTGAAAAACCGTCTAAATTGTTCGGATTTGTTTGGATTCCTTAATACAGCACTTGAGTTTGAAGTTTTCATCGTAACCTTTGATGTACGATAGGCTATTATGGTTATTAAGATTGATTCAGCTTCCTGGTGGTCATATCATCGGACTCGAAGCAACAGTGATCATGCATTGTATGTGCCTTATCCATCTAGCGTATGCACTAACAGCTCATGTGATACTATTTTATCGCATGTTAAGCTGGAAGCTGGATTTATCAAAGGTTTTAGTTTGTTGTTCCTGGCTTGTTTCAGGCGGTAGCGTTTGAGATTGGAACACTACTCTCGTCAGCGAAATCCGATCGCACTTGATCATTCTATCGTCCACCTGAGATTCACATCCCATCCTGTCGAGATGTTATGTAGTATGCTATTCCGAATACCACCGATTAGATTGCGAATCCCTATAATTGAATAGTAGGTGTCGGGCTTATGGACTTCATCCTAATACTGTTAATTACCATGTTCACCATAAATAGCGAACTTTGCACTTATTCACTCCGCTTTTGGGTTAAATCTTTTGATCGGCGATTCGAAGTGTAGTCCCATCGGGGTGGTTTTCACGAACTTTTAGTACAATAGTTTGCAAGAGTTTGTCAGATGTGCTTTTGGTTATCTTAAATTCGTTACTCTACAAAATTGTAACATTTAGCAGTATTCAAGTTAGACAGCCATGTTTCAGTGACACAAGCTACAAAACAAACGAACGCTACTTGTGTATACTGTCTACTGTTTATTTTCTACTCAGCTGCCAGCTGATGGATCGCAACCTTCTAAGTCCGGACCACCAGAAACATTGTTACCTCCTGTTCTTCAGCCATTGAATGACACCCTTAACACACCGGCCGAATTAGATGCTCCTCGGAAAACTGGAAGTTCCCATGATACTGGATTTTCAACACATTCTTCTCGCGGTAATTGTCATTGTTTTCTAATTGTTTTTCATCTGGATGATTTGTTATAAACTGACTTGTTTGGTGCTCACTATTTCCTCTTCCGATTGTTTGGAGTCCGTTGTTCCCGCCTAACTTTGTGATCATTGATTTTATTCGGTTGCCTTGACTGCATGTCGAACATAGGCCTGGAAAGGAATCCGTCACACGTAATTGTCTGTGCCTTATCCCTTCATAACTCAAAACACTGGTCGTATCTGTATTTTCATCCTTCTGTGGCTTTTTGTAAGCTGTCATTTCGGTGGAACCTGTATGATTTGATTCATGTTATTTTTATGTACCGTCAACACATCTCCTTAGTGTTGTTGCATGCGATTAACAAATTATTACATACGACTCGGACAATGTGCATGATTTCATCTGTAACTGTTCTGTTTTTTGTCGTTTACTTCCTTTGTGCGCTCCCATGGAACAAAACAGGTGAAATTCATCATAGTTGTTTTATTTACATTTTGAATAACGTTTGTCTTTCAAATATGTTATACTCTAGATGGATTTCCTATAAAAATCACGTTCTCAATTATTTGAACTTCTATAATATTGACGTTCGGTTATCAAGTTAGTTCGACTTTTTGCCTTTCGGTTTCGATTTGGTTTAATCATTGTTCTTTGTAACGTTCCATAAATTGCAGCACTTTGTTACTTTGCTGAGTCGTACCCAAATGGTTTTCTGAAAATAATAGAGGTATTGGAATTTCTTACTCTATCACTTAAATTCGAATATCATTCACAAAATGATCAATTACCAACATTGAAAACAATAATCGTGGTTTTCAATGACGGGGTATGCTCGGGTACTCTGTTGTTCCACTTTATTTTTTATTTGAGATGTTTGGTTAATAGTCATTGCCCGGTGGTTTAGTGTGGTAATTGTGTGGTTTATTCAACAGTACTTTGTTCAGTTTACAAAACCATTAACCTTGCGGTTTGGTGCATCGGTTTGAAATACTGTTTTTCGGTTGCTCACTTAGTCCAAAATGTTGGAGTAAAGAGAAGAAATAAAATGCTGTGTGGGAAACATAGATAAACTAGCTTTGTTTAAAGTTTGAATGGGGCACTCACGCAGCTTTTTGGGACACCAAGTCCTATCACCCATAATCAGGTTGATCACGAGGTCCCGCAACAGGAACTTCGATGCCACTGAGTCTTCTTCAGGGTTTTCAAATCTCCGTACCGGATCTTATTCTGATCAGCATCATCCATCTTCCAAACATTATCTGACTCGGAAAAAATCGCACGCTGAGAAAACTTGTCTGGTGACGCGCGTAACACATGTCTCGGTCTTCGCACTTGTATTCGTTGTGTTCGTTCGTTGCAAAACAATCTTTTTCTGTACTTCTCACTGCTTATCCGGTTTTCTCATCAGATTCGTGCCGTATGGTGATCGAACACCAACAGTTTATTGTGATCTTCATGTAACGACCGATTCTCTGCAAGAAAAAAGCAATACTGACTCAACTACTGCACCACATGCTATTGACTGACCAGCACAATGCACAGAGTCCTATACCATTCATCCAATAGAATGTATGCAAAGATGCGTTTCACGAACCAACACAGTTAATTATAATCCTTGACTGAGTACATTCCCCTGTAGTAATTTCCCGTTAGTGACCAGAACCTTCTGAAACAGTAATTCAAATCACTGTTTGGATAATCATTGCGCTTTCGGTTAAACCCGGGTTAGCATACAAACTGTCAACCGCACTTTTCTATCTTAGACGTTGAAACGTCGAGTTGGATCTTTGGAAATTAATTCTAAAACATCACAATATATAATTAAATCTTTCGTCTTGATAAATGTATTTTTCTCGTACTCGTGGTTTAAAAAACATGTGAGTTTTCAATTCCAACCATACCATTTATTTTATTTTTGGAAAGCTATCTTCATCGTTCCTGTGTTTTGCTAGTGAAGACAGTGCCGGACAGTGCCACAATCGTTCCTGTGTTTGCATTCTCTGTTATTTTGATGTTCAAAATATGCATTTAGGTTATTCAAAGTAATATATGTCCTACAACTGTCTTCTGTGTTCCTTTCACAGATCACAAGAGTTCCATACGAGTGCATTCGTCTTCCAGAATGCCCACAGATTCCATGTCCGGCAAAGTGCTTCCTCACAAGCACCCGGTAAATGATGCAAATTTATGTACAAACCTGAACGGATCATCTACGTCGTCAGATGCAACAGGGCATATTTCTGGGACGAAAAATATCAAGCATGGAGCCCGAATATCGCACTCGCGAACGCACAGCCCGGGTAATGAGGTTATATTTAGCTCGGATGAGGATTCAGCAGAGCTGGATAAAACTCTTGTCCGTGCCATGCACCGGAGTCCAAGCAATGACTCTATAGGCAGTCTGGCTAGTTCATCTCAGCTCGCCTCGACATACGGTGGTGGATTTATGCCTGACCTGGGGTGCCCAACACCAAGCACCATCGCATACACGCACAGCTCTGCTATGGGAGACAGTGATAGTCGGGGTAGCGATGTGGATTCCGTGCCCCGGGCGTCTGAACAAAATCGGGAAGCCGATTCCTGTGTGGCTTCTGGAAACGCATCTCCTCAATCAATCCATGACGCTCAGGACTCCGACTTGTCAGATGAATCTTTTTCACAGGTAAAGGGGTCCGACTGTTCATCGCCATCTACTTTGTCTGCGCTCAGTGAAGATGACCATCAGGGTTCGGCTGATGATAGCGATGAAGCGAGGCACCAGAGTGAAGAACTCACAGAAGCTGCTGCATCACTTGCCCAATTCACTGCTCGCTTAAGTAAAATTTTGCGGCGTGTAGAAGAGTTGGACTTACTATGTTTAGCCACTAAAGTTAACGAACATCGCCGTTCCCGAGGTGGCTACGCCGGTGCCGAAGCGGAACCAGATACAAGTTTTGACGAACACCTCATTCCGGACGCTGCACGTCTGACCCGTCACGAGTTGAGCTTGTTATATTCGGAATCAGCCCAGGTTCGTTTGACCGGGTCCATGTTCACCATTCCAACGGGACGACTGGTTCGGTTCCTCACCTTATTATTGGTAAATATGCAGGCTGGAGCACACACAACACCCGCACCTCTTACCCAGGTAAATCAATGGAAGGTAACGACCCTATTATTGCACCTTTTGATCTTGTGTATAGATGAGCAAAATGTCCCGACACTGCTGCGTGCTTCCGTTCGTTGTGGTATTTTACTTTTGACTTGGACGTCTGGATTAGAGGAGGTAAATCTCACCATCAGGGGGCTCGCTGTACTGAAACAGAAGAGATTCCAAATGATAAAACCGGTTTGCTGGTTATGTTGAAAATTTAGGTTACAGTAAAGAGTAAAGAACGAAAGGGGAAAATTTTGATCTATCTTATTCTCCAAAGTAAAGTATGGGAACCTGTAGCACAACTTGCGAAGAGCGTGGGTTCGTAACGGTGGCTCACACATGAAACTCGCGGTCAGGGAGGAGATAAGGAGATGGAATTGTAGTATGCTGATAAGTAGTGTTAGAAGAGAGTGGTATAGGTCTTGTGGTGAATTTGCGGCCGTTGCATAGCTACTCTCTGGTAGCTTGTGAAATGGCTATTTGCCATGCTCCATGGAAATGCAACAGATTACACTCCAAACATGAATAAACCAATCGAATTTTCGGTGTATCTCAGTTTTGCAAAAGAAAATGTTGCAAGACAGTGAAAAATGACCTGCTATGGAGAATACCATCTTTTGTTATTGATGCACGTGAGGCGAAAGCATTAGATTGTGGTTGGAAAAGAGACGGTTAGCGAACAACATAATCTGAAGCTTGGGAGAATTGTGTGTATTTTTACAGATGGGCAGCAATACAGCACTCACAGTAGATCAGTTAGTAGGCAGTTTCCCTGGCAGTGAATTATACGTAGTCCTTTAAACTGTAGAGTTCAAAAGTACACACGGAGTGTAGGGGTTTTCAGGTTACATTTCAAAATAATGTAATGGGAAACAGTTGCGGGTAACATTTTTTACAAGGATGCATACAGCAACCAACAAAAGAATACAGTTGTATGAAGAGCACAAAATCTTGAGGTGAACAGGTAAGTTTGAACCAGTGCAATCAGCGTTATGCTAGTTTTGAAATTTGACGCAATAGTGTCGACTGCCGCCCCGTGATATCGATTATAGAGTTAGAAAAGGCCACCAGAACGTTCGTAATAGAGTCGCCTCTTTTGGCAATTTCCAGTGTTCAAATTGTTGTTTGGCAGGTTGAAGTTTCATGTTGAGGTTGTGAAAAGTTCAGTGGCCTGGGTGGGATCCGAAGCCACGCATGGACGCCGCCTACGCTTTCCAGTGTTGTATATAAGAGAGAACACAGCTAACCTAGATGACAATGAAAAGGTAACTGTGAAACCATGGATTCTTAAAATCGGGTCGGATTTATAAGCATGACGAAGCCCAGATTTTTATGCCGGATTTGGTTAAGGATTTTCGGAATTTTCGCCGATACCAGATACTGCGCCGCTATAAGCCTCATGGGTTTAGTTACTGATTCTCAATCGAATGACAAGATTGTAATAAGAAGACAGCGGAAGCACGATTTCTGAGGGGCACCACACAGGTGTACAATCAATTGAGTCTCGTCAGGTTAGGAAGTTGGGTATGGCAAGTGTGAGTAGCGCCAAACATCCGTTACTGTTTGTGTACCCCGGTACTGGTGATGAAGCCTCACGAGTTTGGGGTATTTTCGCTGAAGCTTCGTGGTCAAACAACCACTTACGTACGCTGGTTGAAACACGTGCTGCGCATGCTGTATATCTCTCTGCTTTTTGCTCTCAATGGAGTTCACCTGGGAAGCAAAAAGTTGACACCAGGGACGAAAAATTGGATGGCAAAACTTGGAAAAATGCTGTGACTCCGGATTATGTCTGAAATTTCCAGGAATGGTACTGTATTTTATCGCAGTAAACTGTACTAATATCTATGCCAACATTTAAGTCGAATAGACTGAGGAAAAAGTCTAATCACAGATATCGGTTCAGTCGTACTGTCGAATTAGTATGCATGCGCAGTCACATGGTATCAGGATTTATTTTTTCTCTTATTCAGTCTGCTCCTTATTTACTTTGTACAATCTTCATCAGAAAAGTTTGTTTCACTGTTTCTCACCTCACACTACTGATCGTATGTGAAATTACTCAACTGTAATGAAAGGCTAATATCGGTCTTAACTTTTTATTCCTCAGGCTGAAATTGATCATTTTTTGCGTAAACGTCAGAAGGCGGAGGTGCAACATCGAGACGGCTCACGTCGGCTTCATCATCAGTCTCAACATTTGACAGAATCCGTTCTCTGGTCAAATCCGTTGTGGGCAAGTGTTCTTGCTGCATTGGACTGTGCTCGTATTGCCCTTAATATTATTGTATCACCGGATATGCCCCGTCCGT